>JAFFZR010002779.1:1791-29298 GCA_018397195.1 Lethrus apterus
ATTTTTTGTCTGATGACTCAGAAATTATTATCAATTCAAATACTTCTTTTAATTTATTCCAGTCTTCAACAATTACACGAACTAATTTAGAGTTAGACGACCATCGAGTTTCTGTAATAGTTGGTATATGTTTTGTAGTTGAAATAAGTTCGTAGGTTCGTTTCGCGGAATGATTAAAAAAAGAAGAAATTCCACTGAGGCTTGCAAAGAAAATTCGACACTGTGATATTTTTTTAAAACTTTGTTGTAAGACAAGATTTAAACGGTGTGCTAAGCAATGAACGAATATAGCTTGTGGCACCCTATCTTTAATTTTTTGTTGAAGCCCATTTAAATGTCCCGACCTTACACTTGCTCCATCGTAACACTGGCCAATTAGTTTTTGTTCGAAATCAAAGTGCTGCAAAATATTAACTAACAGGTCATATAACGCTGTTGAAGTGCGATCCGCACTTACGTTATGAAAACCGAGAAAGCGTTCTATTACTTTGCCTCCGGAATTAATAAATCTTATTATTAAAGAACATTGAGAAGTCTGAGTAATGTCAGTGGTATCATCAACTTGAATGGAAAAAAAATCAGTGTTGTTTATTTCGTCCTTGACGTATTCAACGATGTAATCGGAGATGCAATGAATTAATTCGTTTTGAATTATTTTACAGTCACCAGTGAAAACATTCTTGATGTTTTCATAATGAGTTTTAATCTCTATAGGACTTCTTGATATTAATAACGCTAAAAGTTCTTCGAAATTTCCACGATTTGCTGATTTGCATTCGTCATGTCCGTGAAAGGCTAATTCTTGCTTGCTTAAGTACAAAACTACGTCGATTACTCTTTCGAGCAAACGTCTATTTAATCGAACATTTTCGTTAAATTGTGCTTTAAAAAGTCTCGCGCTTTCTTTTAAAGCATCGCCTGTGGTGTTTTGATTTTTCTCAAAATTCTTGAACTTCAACGCACATATTAAATGATCTTTAGAGTCGGCGTGTTTATGTAGCGCCCTTGTAATATTTAACAGATCTGCAAATCCCTCCCTGTTCCAAACAGATTGTTTTGTGCAAAAGAGCAAGCAAGGCCAACAAAATAATTTTTGTAGTATTGAGCTACTACATAACCATTTGTATTCGGTGAACCAAGAAAGTTTAAACTTAAGATTGTATGATTTTCCACTACATTTTAAGTCTTTTTTCGCGGAAATTGCCAAACCAACTGTAGGTCGTCCTTGCTTTAAAACGTCTTTTTTATCTTCTTCCTTCCAATGACTGAATGGCGTCTCTAACAAGCTGCACACAATGTCATTAAGAGGATTCATAATTATTTACGTCTAAAAGTCAACTTCCCAAAACAGAAGCACACACATTTAAATAGTAAATTTTACTGTAAATACAAACACAATACAATCAACAACAGTTACCAATCAACTTAATTCATAAATTGAACGAATAAAATAAAAAACACACCACGTGCAGTTCCGCGCCCGTTTGCAACTAAACTCTTCCCCTGGCGATGTGAAGTGTAGATGGTGACGTAGGCGTTAGCATGGCAACGGAGCGTGTAAGTGGAAAGATGAAGACATTCGAGTCCGAGCTCTTCACTACACGAGCATGTGAATAATTTGTGGTATGGTCGCTGTGTTTACGCTCGGCGGACTGCATTTAAATACATAAAAAATGTAATATGTTTGTTTTCGCTATGCTTATTGTATGTACGAGTATGTATGCCATAAATAAACGACTCCTAATAGGTGTAATGCCGATAAATAAGTTAAAGTTAAATAATTTAAATATTCGCTATTGAATGAAAAATTTATGTGAAGAGGCACTTCACCTACTTCATTTGGCAAGCCGCCCCTAAGTAAACTTACCAAATATTTCACAGGATGAATAAGCTTTTATCAAACTGAAAGAACAGATGTATTTTTTTTACTAAAGATTATTTGAAAATATACCAGAGGGAAACAGTTTCATTTTTATAGTTTGTTCAAAAGTATTAACAATATATCAAAAGAAACCTGATTTTTTTATTATTAATTGTTGTAATAAATATATTTTATTATTATTATTATTATTTTATTACATTTACAATTTTTTTATTGGTTGTTGCTTACGAGTAAAAGATAGTCTTTTAATTTCTGTCGACAATAGTATCATTACATTCATTACGTAGTATATGGTAGAATAAAATTTATGTTGTATACAGGCTATTCCGTAAATAAGTACTGATATTTTAACTAGTGATAGTTGACCTTACCCTAAACGCAAATCTGCAAAAACGACGGTCCTATCTCAAATTAAAATTTTTTAAAATTTTTATAATTTTCTTAGTGGGCAAACGTTCTCGCTCCGTACCTGCACCCATTCAAAATGTGCCGCCGAGAATTGACACCAGTGTGCGCTAGTTACTAATGGCACAATACTTTTTTAATACAAAATATGTAATTAAACTAGATAGAAATAGACACTTTATGATGTAAGGATACAGAAAGAAGAGAAAGAAGTAGTAGACAACCCTTTGGTTAAACAACTATAGTTTGTAATTTTATTTTATTTTGTTGTAACGATTGACTTAAACTAACTAGTAAAGGCTGATTAATATTACTACTAATTAATTACGAAAAATAAAACTTACTCATCAATCTTTGTAGCAATTTCCTCTCTTCGAACAAGCCCAACTGTTCAGAACCATAAGAAGGCATTTTAATACGCAATTCTTTGCAAACTTCTTCTGATTTTTTTAACAACTGTTCAGTGCTATCTATTAATTTGTTCTGAACTTTTATCGCATCTTGTATCATATCCTCATGCAACTCGATGAGTTGTTCCTTAAAAATTGTTATCCATTCTTCTTTTGTGGCGGTGTTCATTCCAATTTTATGCATTACCGTACACCACTGAAGAGTATTCTCCCTCGATATTTCGTGTACATCCTCTAAAAGGGTCTTCACCCACAATTCATTGGCTCTATAATAATTAACAACACCATTGACAAAATCCAGTATAAATCATAACAACATAGATACATGTACATGTAAACACAAAAATACTTTGGTAATTCTGCTCGGAACTTCAGAGTAAGAAATTGTCTTTGTCGTGGAAGTTAGAGACATCATTGCACCCTGCTCTATTTAATTCTAAAGCAGTGGGGTTATACAAAGGAACAAGCTTATATACACTACTCCAAGGAATTAACGCACCACCAAAAAATAACCAAATTTTTAAAGTTAATTTGTGCCTAGACCATGTGTCCAATTTCAATGATTTTTTTTTATATGATAGGTTTTTTATTCAAAAATGTGAATGTACTATCGTTTTGTCAAAAAAATTATTTTTTTATGAATACAGCGTGTAACAATTGCGACGTGTTTTTTTCATAAATTTTGTAACACCCTGTGGAGTTCTACAGGTACACCAGCAAGTTAGAATTCATATCGTACTCTAGCCTTATCGTTTCTTAACGTTCACGTTTTTGATTCACTCGATTATCTCTATTAGTACCTGAAGAACACAAGAACACATGAAAAAAACACGTCGCAATTGTTACACACTGTATTCATAAAAAAATAATTTTTTTGACAAAACGATAGTACATTCACATTTTTGAATAAAAAACCTATCATAAAAAAAATCATTGAAATCGGACACATGGTCTAGGCACAAATTAACTTTAAAAATTTGGTACATGTTTTAATATAGTTATGTTATCAATATTTTGTTCACTTTAACTGAATATTTAGACAATAAAAAATAGGTATTTTTAATGAATCATTTGACGTTTTATTAATTAATGTTACAATTATAACAATTTATCTAGTAGTTATATAACAAATAATACATAAAATACACATTTACACTTAACATAAAGAGTATTACAAACTATATTTCAAAAATTGAACTATATATTAAAAAATTGACAATAGTTATGTTTATTATGCATATGCATGTAAAGGTGATATAAAATATCATTATGCACATAGTTGTTAGTTATATTAAAATTGACATACAAAGAAAAAATGTCCTTAAAATTAGAAAAATATTGCCGTAATTATTATCGATAATATCATGTTACAGTAATGAGACTTACCTTAAATTTATTCAATTTTATACATTTGTTCTTTGATCGCAACTACTTAATTAAATATGAAAAACGTTCATTTGTACTATTCTTGCATATTTTAATTGTATTAAATTATAGTGTGTATAAAATTAAATAAATGTCTTATTCGTAAGATGAGATGGTCTCATTTAGTTAGTTTTAAAATGGAATGCTGCACAAGAAGTTATTTATATTACGTAAATAATATCAACTCGCTCTATCTGACGTACAAAAATATTTCTCCTATGAATACGTTTTTATGATTTTACAATAACAAGACTTAATAATAATTTAAAACAAAGATTTATTGAATGAGCAAGTTTTTTCTTGACATGAGAATTAAAATATGATTATAAATAATTTTGCAAATTTATACATAATCAATACATGGCACAAGAAGCTGTACCTGTACCACCGTAATGAATAATTATTTCATGTTGGTTATCATATATACGACTATGAAATTTTTTTTTTGTAATTATTCTTTAACATATTTATAATTTTGTAAGATTAACAAATCGGAAGATCTAACCTCCTTCATTCAAAACTGTCACAGCTTTCTAAAATAACGTCTGTAAAACATAAATTTTAGAACTTAAATTATTACGATAATTCACTTTTATTATGGTACACAACCTGACAACGAAATGTGAATAGAATAATAAGTGTATAAATTAATAACGTGTACTACGTTAGAAGTCTTGAAAATTTATAAAAATAATTTGAAAAAATAATTCAAAATTCCAAATTCAAAACATCAAATATAAAAAATACTTAAAACTGTACAAGTACATAATCCTTAAAATGATTCAGATGCTACATATTTACAAAACTATTTCACTGAAACATTTAAACCAATGCAATTATTTTTTTTTATTTATCGCTATTCAAATAAACAATCTATTACTAAAAATTGCTTAAATGTTAATTTATAGTTTTCAGGAAAATAAACTCGTGAACAATGCACAACATTGTTTCAATGTTTCAATGAAATTTAATTAAAAACAATATTGATATGTACTTTCTTATTGCAATTATGCTTATCTACAAATGTATTTCTTAAAAATTAAAAATACCAAGATTTTGTACTTATACAGACAATTCAATAAATAAATTACGAAATAACACAGCTTGAGTTCTCAGGGGGTCCGAGTTCGTGCGTCCGAAAATCTTCAGAATTTTCTTTAATGCTATTAGAGTTGCCACTGACCTCCATGAGTCGTTCCTTTGTTGTGTGGCTACTACTTACACTGGAAAGTTTGTCTTTATTTGATCCACATTGACTAGACGTATCCAAATTTGAGCTTATCTTACGCAGGCGTTGAGCAAGATGAGCATTTGCCTTACTTAACGTTAAAGTAACTGCTTGTTGATGTTCGAGAATCTGCTGACTCTGTACTTTAGTGGCTAGGATTGTTGACAGGACGGAAATTTGATTCTGTATTGCTAACATGAACGTTTTATAACCCAGACTAAAATGTTAAATATGAATAAAAATTAAATATTATTTTTAAAATGTACCACTCGGTATTCGTCCAATAATATATAATTTGAAGACCCTGTTTTAACCTAGAGACTGATTCTATCGATTGATCAGGTGACTTAGCTGCATTCACCGTTCTCAATACAGCCATGGCATCACGTAATAACACTGATATTAACAAGGACCATTCTAAACAACTGGCTTCCATAAATAATTGCAACAAATATCTGCAAAATAAACAACGATAATATATTTAAATAAATCAACTATATAACAAACCTTAATTGCACTTCTGAGCGTTGCGAACCTTTATTTCCAACACTTGACAATTCTTCCAACAAATGAGTTGAAGGCACCTCCCAATTTTCGCCACTGCAGGGTATGTTAAGGTCTTTTTCATCGCCCCACACTGAACTAGAGACACTCATCATCGATTCATCCAAAACATTAGCACTAATTTGAGTTTCTAGGAGTCTGAAAGATCCCATATTAGAAGAAAGATTTCGATTTGTCTGAGGCCTTTTTGATTCATACAAATTAATTTTTTTATCATATAAATTATTGTTGGTTTTTGGCTCGTATAAACAATTTTTGGCACCACTTTTGAAATACCTTTCATTTTGGCTATCTATGTCACTTTGATCTATTTCACTGTCGCCAATTTCAGTTTCGGCAATTTGGCTAGACATTTCGAGAGTATTGTGAGGTGTAATTAGACCTGTGTGTGGAAGTCCAGGAAAACTTGTATAACCACTATCACCAACATGACTGGTTGTTTTATTAACATTCGTTCCTGTTTCGATATGTAACTCATGAAACTTTCCTTCGATACTAGTTATTGGACTAACTGGAGGAGATTGAGTTGCTAAAAACCATTACATAAATTTCAGAAGTATAATAAATCTAAAGGTTCTTACCTGATAAATTTGATTTCAAGGAAATATCTCCTGCCAAAGGATATGGCCAAGCAAAGTCTTCATGTAGATGTTTCATAGCTGCAACAAAATCATCTATCCTAGCTGCTCTGTCTCTTTCTTTACCCAACCAAGCCACAAGATGAAAATCCAAATGTGCAGCAAAATAACCAAGATCCGTCAATTTATGATATGACAACAATCTCCTAGCATGCCTTTGTAAAATAACATCAATGAAAAATTCTTCAGCCGTACTACTAGAAGATTCTCTGAAAAGACAAATATTAAATCATAAATAAATAATGATATCAACAGTTTACCTATTTTCTGCCTTTTGTGTGTTAACACCAGCAGACATTGATTTCTTCCTCCTAACTACAGGAGATTCTTCCAAAGCATTCATGAGAGCACTTGTACTTAGTTTAGAATCAGGTAGTTTTGGTGTAATAGTGGTACTGTAACTTCTAACTCGTTGTACATTACCCAGTACTAATGAGATGTCCTCGGCATTTGGACTAACTGGAGGTGTCTGTTGAGAAAGTCCTAACTTATTTGGTAAAATAAATGAAGTACGTGGAGATTCAACATCATTCGGATCTAAATGCAAAATAAACTATTAATGAAACAAATAAAATAGTAACCCACCTATTGCTCTCAGAAATCTAACCAATTCTTTAGCAAGTTCCCATTTTGATTGTTCTAACGCTGTATCCAACAACAAAGTTGCATACTGTCTACTAACAGAAGAAGTTTCTAAATTCTAGAAAACGTATAAAATATATATGAATTAAAAATAATTATATGATTGTTATACTTGCAAAATAATTAAATAGGATGCAGCTGTATCTAACTGTCTTGTTTCCATACATTCTTGAAACAGATCTTTAGGTTTACCAGCCGCAGAGAACAGATATGGCCAAAGTGCTATTTCTGTTTTACGAGCACATTGTACAACAGTTTGTAAATATACAGGAAACTCCATTATAAATTCAATCACACTTGGCAACTGAGCATCTGGAATTGGTTCTTTACTTGTAGCTTCTTCCTCCAAAACCTAACAGTTACAAATTAAAATGATTAATAAATAATAAAATAAAAGTACATACTTCATGCAATAGTAATTCCAAGGAGTGTGGAAAATATGGCAGATTAGTACAACTTCTAGCAATTTCCCAAGCATGATATCCGAGATTTCTACGTATTAATTGGCGCAAAATTTGATGGAGATAAACTTGGCTCTGCAAAGTGTCACTTAATATTTGTTTATAAAATACTGATGAAAACTTACAGTACGTTGTAGAACACTAAAAGGCAGTGAAAATGGGGAACTGGAATCATTCGTATACAAAACGGTATCGTTTTCTGCACCTAATATTATTGCATCTTCAAATAGTATTGCTATAAAATCAATAATATCAATCATATATCTAAATAAGGAGCGGACTAGATTAACAGCGAGCAGGAGTAGGACGTGATAAAACACAAATGAACAATGTATTATAGGATATATGAAAAATAAAGGTTTTTTTTATATCTAAATAATTAAAATGTTATTACCTAATGGATAAATTTTTAAATGGAATGGAAGCATAATTCTTTTTGACATGAAAGTGTGTGATTTATCTCCATCCCTTGGATAAATTGGTAGCCACACTCTCATACCATGAGATCCACAGAATAACCACAATGCTTCAGTTAAATGTACCTAGAAATAATCAAACATACAATTTTTTTTTTTTTTAAAGTATAATCAGACCTTTTCGGGTTTTCTTCTACTAGGAACCCACACATTTTCAACACAACTAGCGAGAACAGTAGGCATTGAACAAGTATATATATCACCATTTTTAGATTCTCGCTGCACCATCAACAGTCGTCCGCTAACGTTAAAAACCATACTTTCAGAATTTATATTTTGGCCACGTCCAATTTCAGTTCGTAATGACGTTAATGTTATAGAAACTATACATGCAGGATGAACACACATTAGTGATATGTCAATCATTTGTATTTTATTTACATCGATGTTTCCAACTGCAACAAATCATTGTAAATCAATTTAATTTCAATAACCATTAATAAATACCACAATCATTTTGTTTCAAAGACCATATTTCCACATGTGCATCTGAACTAAATGTAATCAGTTGATCTTGTAAATGATTGATAAGCAAGACAGGAGATTGTAAAGTAATGATCTTAGCAAATTTATTATCTAATTTACAGTCTTTAGGATAGAATCTAATTTCATCACCATTATCTAATATACTATAACATCCCATAACAATATAATCCCTCCACCATAGCAAACCACCAGACACAATGAAATCTTTTTCTTGAGTTTCATTTCCAAATAACTTCCATCTTCTTGTCACCATGGAGTAATGAGCTAATCCCGTACGACCTGCTATTGCCATATGTTGACCTACGTTGTCTATGGCAGAATACTGGAATTTATGTAAGTGAAAGAGTACTATAAAAAAAAAATTACTTACCCGAACTGGCCAATTTGTCGCTGAATACGTGGACGGAATTGGAATTACAAGCCACTGTCTGCCTTCGGCCAAAGTACTTGAAGCTAACGAAAACCCAAATTCACCAAATACGGCGTCATCTTTAGCAGAACGTTCAGAAAATACTTTGATCAATATATCGGCAGAATTTACATATAACTTATCTTCTCCTTGTAAATATAAATTACTTTGATGACTCTTAAAATAAACAGACGGGTTGATTGAGACTTTTTTTAACTTAAGCTCGAAGTTCTCAGAACTTGTCGGCTGATTTTTTGAATGCTACTACTATGTAACAAAAAAACATGAAAACATGCCTTTATATATTGCATTAATTACTATATTTAAAAGAGGACCTTTGTAACACATACCATGCATGGATTTATTGTTAATGCACTTTTCACAAAATCAAGTTGAATTAAACTGTTTTTTATGCTATTTGTATTTTCATTATTTTCAACTGGATTACCATTACCATCTCGTTCATTTGGACATTCAGGATGTGTAAACTGTTTTCGAACCATCCACAACTGATAACCTTCAGTAGACCATTCCTTAAACAAAAATAAAATCATTTATAATCAACAATGATCATTAATCGGAAATATATACCATTGATGATACAGATAAAGGATTCATATTCTGCAAATCAACATGCAGACCATAATCCCATCCTAATGAACATGTCAAAAGAGCTCCGAAAGTTGACCAGAGTGCTATTCCACCTTTACTCCATGAAGCGACAATGGCACAACCGTCTGGAGTCCAACGTATTTTTTCCACATCACCAGGACATCCTGGATAGTCTTTACTACTTAAAACGCAATAGTGTGATACTGCTAAACCACCAGTCGTCTCATCTACATAGTAGACAATACATTCTGAACTGGAATAATAACAAAACTTGATTAAGTGAAAATTACTTTAATAATGACAAATGTAAATAATAAATATAAACAAATTTCAAGAGGGTGAAAGCTAACATATAAACTTTAATGTAATTATTATGTGTAATTTCAATTATTTTCATTTGAATTCATAAATATTAAATGTTACAAAACGGACTTTTATGTAATTTAATTCATTCGCGAGTTAAGTTCCTCAAATAAAATGCTTTTAATTAATTAACCGAGCCTTTATAAGCAATCCTCAAGAGAAACAAATATAATGAAAAATAATAAACTAACAGCTTCCACCAAACATGCAATTTAGATATTATGTAACACGTATTATCTGATTGAACCACTTACTTTTTTCTACCAAATGTAATCAACCTGTATTTATGATTAACGGCAGCACAGGTTGCATCTTCAATACCCTGAGCCCAAATTCCTTGAACTTGCTGAAATACATACACATAAATAAATACAAACTATGCCTTATCAATGAAACACCAAATGCATCTAATAAGCAATGACTAAGCATGCTAAACAAATTTTAAATAATAACTTACATTGGGATCAAATCTTAAAGATGAAGCTGTCAGAAATGCAGCTCTTCCATCATTTAAAACTATAGCAAATCCACCAACTAATGGTGAGTATTCTATATCTACTATAAAAGTGTTTTCTTCAACAATTGGCACAGCTAAAAATTTAAACGTTTAAAATAAAACATCTAACATACAAACAAACTAATTATAATTTAAACTGATTGTGAAATAAAACAATAAACAAGCTAATTTGAACAAATATTTTCCCATGATTAAACATGAGAATTTTGTGACTTCGTTAACAATATAACTTGGTAAACTAATATTCATATGATAACAATTTTACCCATGCATCATAAATTCTAAATAAAAAAAAAAAAAAAACCTTTAGACACTTGTTGATTGATACAAAATGGAATTCTTCTTAAATCTAAATTATAGTCTCTATTTTGAGTACCATCCCATCGATACCGTAAGACATGTCCGTTGCTAGTGGGAACCATTAATTCTGTCATTGTTATACATACTATACTAGTTATTTGACCGTCCCATACCATAATCTCTTCACCCTAAAATGTAATTAATTAAAAAATACACATCTCAAGATAAAATAAATGGAACTATGTGAGACAGTTCATTGGCCTCGTAGAAAACTAGATAAATGGTTCATTACACTCAAAATGCACTTTCACTTTTTAATTGCTTACAATTGATAAATTTAAAGGAGGAATTGTCTCTTTAATAAACAATTCTGCACTATCTCTTCTTAAATTTGCATGTGGCGAATCTGTCTGTATGTAAAGTCCCTTTTGATCCGATATAACATTTAAATTGTAAAATAATAAATGTCCCTCCGTTGTCTGAAATAATAAAAATTTCACACAAAATACGATATTTCATAAATTAACTTACAGCGACAACTAACATACTTGAATCGGGTTTCCATTCCACCAACACGTTTGATCCTAATTTCTCAAGCGATTGTTTGGTTCTACGATGAAAGACGATAGGAACGCAAGGCTACAACATGAAGGATTAAAAGGAAAATATTAAAGGAAAGGATATCACTTACCTTACAAAACCATATTGTCAAACAGTCATCTGTCAGGATAGCAAACAAAATTTTGTCTCTGTTACAAATGACCTGCTTTATTCCGGATTGTCCTAGTTCGGGAATTTTCAAAATTTTCGGCCAACCGATTGGAAAATACATCTTGTTTCTTTGATCACTAACAAATTTCGTTGGACATTACTTAAAGCATTTTCAAAACAAAAATACTAATTACGTTTGACAACTACAGAACTTCCATATTTAGATTGCTGTCAGAACGCCTACGCACGCTGCAAGGTAATCGGAGGGGGGGGGGAAGCTGGGAACTAATTTGCCTAATATGTTAAATATGTAAAATTATTATAATTGATATTCAGTTATTAATAACGTGTAAATTAAAATGCACGTTTTGCTTATTCCTTAACATTCTTTAAATACATCCAGAGGCGGCGACTACATGGGTGCAAAGGGTCAATTGGACCCAAGGAATAGTCTCTTCGGGGGCGTCGCACCTAAGACCATGGCAGTTTTTCCGTTCTTTAAACTTAAGTAAACGCTAAATGTTATTAAATTTTGAATAATGTAAATAATTTTTTGTTGAATTTAATATATAAAATATTCATTCTTCGGCGATTATTTTCGAAACCAAAACTAGATTTACAATAAACCATACTTATTACTTATTTTTAAAAAGAAATAATCGCCTACCTAACACTCTGTTAACATTTATCACAATCATTATTTATGTATATTTTGTTTGTGGTCACAATTTGTTGAATAATTTGACAGTGTTCTGCATTCTACAATGAATTCAGTCAACGCCACATCAACACTAATAGAAAAAAATCGAATAGGTAATAAAACACAAATCATATAATTCAAAAATATTTATGTATATAATATTACGGCATTCATAATCTAATTTATTCCTTTGGAAGTCAATCAAGCAGATAACAATAACAGGTAACAGAGGTACTTTGGTGAAACATAAAAAAAACAGTAGAACAAAAATATCACTATGCAACACGTTCTGGATCCTCCAACCTAAAACAAAAAATGTACAAGAAAATAATACAAATAAAAAAAACAAACCTATGCACTGCAACATCATCATCATGAATAAAAGACACATCTTGTGGTGTTAAAAACACAAACTGCAAATCAGGTCGGCTTTTAGCATGGTGAATTAAAACTTCCATCACTTTGGTTCTATTTACATTATCCTTTAAACATTAAAATAAACATATGAAGTAAATTATATATACAACCATACCATAAAGACATCGAACTCATCAAGGAAATAAAATGGAAATTCCATACATTGCCACAATGCATACAAAAATGACACTGTTGCATAAGATCGTTCACCACCTGATAAATTTGATGATGCTGTATGGCCTTGAGAGCCTTGTTGTGGTATCACAATCAATTCCAATTTTTTTTCCTCCATGTCAATCTCCAAACCACCCTAAATAGTCACACTTAGTCAAAATTACACATTATATTTTAAACTCACTTTAAATTGTCTAAATTCTAATATCTTCGAAAAATTATGATTGAGAAATGTAATGAAATAATCTTCTGTATATTTATACCATTTGCTTCTTTTGCTTACAGCAGCTGTTAATTCTTGAATGTCATCATATAAGGCTCTCATAAATGTCGATGTCACGTGATATATTTCCTGAGCCTTTTCATATTTTTTCAAAGTTTCTTCCGGTGAATCAACGTCTGATTTTATCATTCTAATAGATTTTTGTGTATCATTTAATTCTTCCGCTATATCAATTACATTCCTAAAATATAAAGTAATTTACTAAATAAATATATAAATATTACATGAAAACCAATAAAGATTTTTTCGTCAAATTCTCCATTTTCTTTACATAGAAATTTGAAAATGCAGTTTATACCCCTTTCATGCCTTTGCTTCAAGTACAAGTACACTCTTTGTAACATTACCTAATTTCTTCTAATCGTTCTCCAACAACATTTGCTTGTTGTGTTTGAATGTTTACTGTTTGTTGCTTTTCCGTCAATTCTGATTGAAGAGAATCCAACTGCTTTTTAAGATCTTGTGATCTTTTCTTTTCAAAATTATCGCCGACATTAAGTTCTTTTTTCTTATTGCTTTCTTCCATTATTTGTTGCTAAAAGAAATCAATTAGGTGAAAAATAACTATATAAGAAAAATTACCTCCAGTGGTATGATTCTTTCTTCGAAAGCTCGGTTAGCTTGTATTAAACTATTTAATCGTTCTTCCGTTTCAGCAATTTTTGACTTGATTTCTCGTAATTCCAGTTCAACTTTTTCGACATCTAATTTTCGTTGTAGTAAGTATTTATTAATTTCATTCAATTCTGTTTCCTGTATGTTTACAAGTTTATGAAATTGAAAAAAATATACATATGATTACTTACTAGAGAGTTAATATTTGTATATTCAGGCTCTTCGGCAGATTTAAAATCATCAAGCTTTCTTTTAGCTATATTATTCGCCTGCTTCAGTTTATCAAGTTTCATGATTAATTCAGTTAATTTTGCGTTTTGTTCACTTTTATCAGATTTAATTGCATTGTACTGGCTTTCAACGGTTTTGCGTTTTTCATTTAACATTTTTAGTTTATCTTCATATTGTCTAAAATTATTGTTATAGTATTTTTAAAGTAATATTAGTTAACAAAAGATATGTCATTCCTAATTGAGTTGAATGGGGCAAGACTGAGACAAGAGATTGGTAATTCGAAGTAAGTAACTCTTCAAATGCAATGTGTAAAATATAATTATAAAATTGATGCCAAATAAAATTTATATATCAGGACAAAAGTACCTGATCAAATCAGAAGTGTTAACTTGCAGATATCTTGCTTGATGATATCGTGATGCATAAGTTTTATAATTAGGATCTGGAAAATATTTGTCCCCTTTTATTGTAATCCCCTGTTTGCAATTAATCGGTACTCTATCGGTTTCGGACATCAATTCAATTGCTTTATCTGTTGTCGGTATCAGTAATACACTTTCTAAACCTTTTTGATCAATTAAACAATTCATTACAACTGGGTCACCAACGTCTATAGCATCATATACACTAACACAGCCAGGTACAGTAGGTACTAAGTTTGCAGATACATTGTGAACCTATGAAAGAAATGTGAAAAATCGTGGATTAACTTTTAGTCGTATTTACCTTGTAGAAAAATTTACTAGTAATTACCATAGGATTCATACCCTGAGACCAATGATTTTTGAAAATGTCCATTAGTAAAACATTGTCTCTCTTATTATCTACAGCAAAACATTTTAACAAACCAGGCCCTAAAAACCCTTCAACAGCAACAGCCCATTTCTTATCCTTAATTTTTATATAAGCGCCTATAAACATATATTTAGTGAGCTTTACTTTATTACCAATAAATATACCTAATGGACCCCGAGGCATTTGAGAAAATTTGTGTTTATTTGCTTCAATTGCATTTAGAACTCTGGGCATATCACGGCCATACAAAAGTAAAGAATTATTTGTTTCACTTTGTAGTGTTGACAGATTTTCTTGAACACGGTCTAATGAAAAAAAAATTTTTTATTTATTAAAGTAAATATCAATACAAACTTACTACACTGATTATTGATATCAAGAATTTCCCTTTGTAAATCTTTTTCTTCATCGCCTTTTCTTTTAACATTGCTTCTCATCTGAAACACATCATTTTCAGTAGTTTCCAAAATGTTTTCTATTTGTTTAGACTTTTCCTCCAATTTTTTCATTTCGCGAAGCCTTTCCAATTTTTCATGCTCTATTCTACTCAAACTAAAAATTTGTACAATAAAATACGCGTCAAAAATCTATAAGTAATTACAAACTTTGATGTAAAATTGCCAATTTCCGCCTGTAAAGCTTCAGAATCCCGATTTTTATCTTCAATTGACTTTAGTATTGATTGTTTCTCTCTTCGTTTAGCAGTAAACTTTTGTCTTAGTTCATCGAGACACTTCTGTGCGTCCTTCTGTGGCATACTTTGAACTTCAGATGCTTCCTTAAGTTCCATAATTTGTTGCTGGAGTTCACTTCAAATATTGAGTTGATTTATGTTATCGCACAAAAAATATATTTAAATACCTAACTCTTTGTTTAATTTGTTCGAGTTTCTCAATTCTATTTTCACAATTGTGTAGAATTCGCGCATATTTCTGCTGTACTTGTTCGACAATTTTTTCATGTTCTAGCAGGTCATGTTCTGAATCTCTCACCTGAAATTCAGTATTAAGAAATTAATGCATACAATTTTTTTAAAATACTAACTTTTGCCCAAAGAAGTTCTTTTTGTAATGATGTCACTTTATCTTGTAATTTCACTATCGATCGATGATTTTCAATCTTTTCTTCTAAAATAGTTAGTTGAGCTTTTAGTTCCTCGTGAACCTTAAATTTATATGGATATAATACATTAGATATTAATATGAAAAAGCATTAATTATTGTTTTTGAACAGATGCTCAAAAATTAAACAACAACAATTAAATTACTGAAGACTTAATTTTTTCTTATATTTTCAATAAAATCTATAAAATCTCATTCTAAACTTAATAAATTTAATATTATTATATAAAGGCACCATCTTGATAATGCAAGTTATTTCCTAACAGCTTTAGAAAATAAACATCTTCAACGTTAATCTCATATAAAAAACTTACCTTATCCTTTTCTTTAAATAATTTCACTGAAGCTTTCCTATTGTTGACAATATTTTTATATTCTTCATACAAAGTTTCCAATTTGGTTGCCCTCATAAATAAAATAAATTTCTGCTTGGGATCGCCGGTACTCAAGAAAGTACGAGAAGTATCTTGATTCAAAACACAAACGGGATTATCAATTTGAATATTTAAACAAGTCGTTATCCGATGAATTTCTCTCGTATGTGTAGATATAACAACACCTATAGATAAGCATTATAATAAATTTTCTCCATAAAACAAATACTACCTGAAGCAGATTTAACTTTATATGAGCTACTACCACTTGCTGTAAAGTTCCTCATGATTTTTATTTCATTCCCATAAATAGATGGTTTGTAAGCCATAGGGCCTCGATTATTGAGAGTAATTTCAACAGATGCAGAATTTTTACCAGTTTTAATAAAGTCTACAATAACTGTATAAGTAAAGCTGCAAAGTAAAGATGCATTTTACCTTTTATGCTTGCACCACGATTCGTGACCATAGCTTTAGCACCCAGTCCGACAACTAAGGCGGTAAGTATAGCACTTTTACCTGAACCATTACGACCAGTGACATAATTAATATTTTTCTTAAAATTAACAACCAACAGTGAATGACACATAAAGTTTTTTAAAACCATTTGAGTTATGGTACCAGTCCGTCTCTGTAAATGTACAGTTGATAACGTATTTAAAATGCTGTTTGTTACGTACCAATGGTGTTACCGAACAATCTTCGTCGATACTTTTCGACCGCTTCGCTGTTGTTAGATGATTATCAAGGGAGATTTGTGATAATGGTCTTTTACGTTCCATTTTCAATATTTTTGCATAAAATGACTAAATTATCATCAAATCAGAAAACCTATAAAATTTTACAAATAATCAACACTTATCACTATTATCAGTTAAAAATATAATCGTATTTTTTAAATTTCACTCGGTTTAAGTTTACTTTCACGTTTATTGTATGATGCACATCTTAGGTTAGATTACATTAAAGAAATTGAAAACGACATTACGTTCAAAAAGATAAAATCAGTATTTTACCTTGTTTTCAGGTGAGTTTTCCATAATAACATTTATATTAACTTTGCAAACAAATATTATGTTACGAACACAACTCAAGTAAGATCCAAATTTTGTTGTTTAAACGGTTATTTCTACGCACGCGCTGCTGTCATTTGAAAATTGAATCATTTTAATTGGTTTTGAGAGGTTGAATTTAAAATTAAAAAACATAAAGCTAATTAAATTACAATAAAATATGTATATTCAATTTGTGTAAAATTATGTTAAGTGAGTGAGTGAGTATAATAATAATGGAGTATTTGAAGCGCTAAAAGAAATAGATGGCGCTATTAAATTGATGGCGCTACAGTGACAGTGGCTCTATAAAACCCCTGTAGATGGCGCGCTACTGAAAAACACAAAATAGGTTTGAATGACTAATTATTAACATTTAAATATTTAAATTAAATAAGTTATTTAAAAAATTTAAATCTCTCTGAACCACGTAACACGATATTTGATTTATTTAACTCTTTCACCTCAACAGCTGGAGCCCAATAACACAGGAGACTTTTGGTTGTGACTACGATCAACTTAAGTTGTTAAAAACTATATCAGCATTTGGTGCATGTGCTTAGGGAAATTTGAAAAGAGGTTGATGATAAGCGCACTGTATAAGAAGAACAAAAACTTGCATTAAGAAGTTCTACAGAGAAACATTTCAAAAATAAATGAAATTAAGTAAAATTTTCAAAGTTTCATATATAATGTAAACTCTTTATACTTTTAATGTACGTGTCTCTGTGATATTTATCTTATTTTAATATTTGTTAATTGAATAAAAGTTATGTTCATTACTTCATAATTACTGGAAGTTAATTTATAACAGGCATTTTGAAAGCAACAACTTTTTAGGGAAATACGTAAGTTGGCAATGCGTATCCTGAAATTATGAAAATGAAACTCACCTTTTTGTAATCTTTTATTTAATTTTTTTGCTCAAGAAGATCAAAATTTATTATTATTATTAAAAAAAATCCGTTAACATATAATTGTCGAAAATAAAATAAATAGATAAAAATGTAAAAAAAACACTATAAATATATAAGATCACTTAAATTTATTAAAAATAAAAAGACAGATGATGTGATTCTGCAAAATTAAAAAAGGTTAAATTTTTTTAATTCGTTATTTCTATGCAACAAATGTATAATTATAAGGGTGTCAATTATTAGAAACAAAACTTAAGTATCAAACGATAAAAAGCAACTATACCTATAAGGCAGCATAAATCAGTGCATATCATTTGTCTATTTTTACACGGTCGATACATGTCTTAAATAATGGAAAGCTTTTTGTTTACTCACAAACTTATTTTTAGGAAATTATTTTTCAGAACTGTGGAAAGTGCAATGTTCCAATATTATCCATCCTTATCGCGCACGTTGAAATTTAAATATAGACCAAGATACGTAAACGAAAGAGGATTTTATGATGAGAGGTGTGTTCGAGAATGTGTTGGAAAATCGACTTCGATTAGGTCACTCAAATTTTCAGTATATATTCGTCCAGAAACACCAAACGTCCCAGTAACGAAATTGTGTTCCGATAGGATTGTTCAATTTTAAGTTTTAGTTCTCAGCATCGCAAAGTAAGTACCGTTTTTATTTATTTATATTATTCTTTATTGTATATTTAAACAAGAATTGTAGATTAAAAATGCTGAATTAAATTAAAGTTTTCAGTTCCTGTTCGATTTTACCAAATTGTCAAACTGAAGAACCAATTATTTTTTATATGTAATTTCATATATATTTGATCATAAGTACTATTATTAAGAGAAATTTGTCATTTTGCACATTTGCCAACAGATGTGTGGAAATTCGCAACTATTTTTAAACTATAAATTAAATGCTAAAATCTATAAATAAAAATATAAATTATGAGTTACATTGCGTATATTTTTAGATGTCTATGGTGCCAATGGTCTTTCGTGATTGGTGGGACGACTACGAATTTTCCCGTCCATCAAGACTGTTAGATCAACAATTCGGCTTAGGCTTAAACAGAGACGACTTGTTAAATTCTTTGAGTTTAAGAACATCTCGATACCTTCGACCATGGCATACCACGGCTCTTACACGTCAAGATTCAGGTTCCACCATCGCCAGCGATAAGGACAAGTTTCAAGTCATTTTGGACGTACAGCAATTCGCACCAAGTGAAATCACAGTAAAGACATCAAACAACAGTATTATCGTCGAAGGGAAACACGAAGAGAAACAAGACGAACATGGTTACATTTCAAGGCATTTTGTTAGACGATACATTTTACCATCAGATCACGATGTTTGCGAAGTCGTTTCTACGTTATCGTCAGATGGTATTTTAACGGTTTCTGCACCGAAGAAGTCTCTTAAGCCGACGAATACCGAACGTGTTGTTCCAATTACACAGACTGGACCTGCAAAACCGACAGTCGGACCTGTCATTGATAGCCCACAACCAAAAATTGAACATCCTAATTAAAAGACTATTGACGATCTATGTCTGCAAATTATAATGTTTTAATTTTCTGTAACTAGGTAATTGACTACAAAGGTTTCACTTATTTTGTTTTTTAGTATATAAAAATATATAACAATTGGATATAAAGAAAATTTTTGAGTTACATCTAACCTGTAACTTATTATCTATTGAAAACAGAAAACATTTACATCTTTATACATAAAAGGTTTTGTTCTTTTAAGAATTATTATGAACATCATATTAGATTTTCACGTCAATTAATAGTGTATCATGTATGACGTTTATCAACAACTAAACAATAATAAGAAATAGAACACAAGTTTTCTTATGTATTATTTTTATCATCACGTCACTCCCATCCACCTTCCTACTTACTCTTTCCAATTCCACGGACTTTAATAGGGAAGTTGCACATTTTAAATTTTGCGCCGTCCTGCGACCTCTGGTGGGACTTCTTTCACATCGGTCATGAAAATAAATGTAAACAAACAAGTGTTTTTAAGTGGCAGCCCTGGTGGTATAGCGTTAAAATCGTTTTTTTTTTTTTTTGAACAAGTGAGTAATTAGACCGATAGATTGATGATTTAAGTTAAGAAAGGCTTAAAAAATATCGTGGAGGGTGGCAAGAAAGCGAAGTGTTGCAGTTAATCGTTCCTCTGGAGTAATAGCTTATAGCAATAAATCAAATGTTTTTCCATCCATCCTTAAATAATTTTTAAAATCATCTGGGTCTTTTTCTCTAAGCTCTTTTAGTAGCGGTAGATGACCAAATTTGTTTTTTTTTTTTTTTTTGAAGCAGCCCATTTTTAACCCATTTACGACGATTTTTATATTTATAATTATTTGATATTTTCAAATAAATCATCCCACAACACAATGCAAGTTTTTTCTTTTTACTGAGTTTATACATTTTATTCACAGCTCGAAAAACTGTCACTAAAACTTTTAGCGACTCCCAAATTCCACGGTTCTGTCGAAGTCTGCAGGTAAGTCTTCGGTTTATATCCACTAACGCACAGTTTTAATCTGGCGGTTCTGGTATGGAGACTTGTACCGCGGTTTTCTTTTGCACGTTAGTGGAGAGGGTCGGTTTTGATTTGTGGCAAGTACGCAGACTTGTCTGCGGTTAAAAACTGCAGATAAAACTTTACGTGTATGGCTATATTGTGTGTCGTAATAAATATATTTTATTGCACAACTTGAGTTTTAATTTGGTTGCACGCTCAAGAAAAAAAAAGATTATATTTTTATAATATATTATACTCACACAAACTGGCTTTTCTACAATAAACGCTCTGTATATTAAATTAAACATATAATAGAGCACAACATATTTCAAAAATAATGTATTTTTATTCTCTTAAACAATAAATAAATATGTACTATAAACTAATTGTTCTAATATAACCATGAAATTTATTTCACAACTAAAAAAAAATATATTCTTTTCAAAACAAAGTTATACTTCGTAACAATGAATGATAACAAAATTTAAACGAAACACAATATCTTTAGCCTACTTCAACTAGTTATTTACTGGTTCGCTATCCAAATTCATACTCTCCGGAAATCTTAACCGGTTGAACAAAGTTACCATAACACTTCTTACTTTTCTGAAATTTATGGCTAATCTAAAATTAAAAAAAAAAAGATAAACTGCTTACTCCACTTACACGTTAATTGTGCTTCATAAGTACTAAAGTATACGAAATCTACCAATCTGAATTAAAATAAGTCTTGATTTTAATACAAATACATACCCACTATCTTCCTCATATAGAAATTTAGTGTCTAACATTTTTTTAAGCGTATAGTCACGTTTTTCAGCTGCAATATTATGCAGCAAAACCTTTGGTACAACTTTATATTGACGACAATAATATGAAGCGAACCTGAAAGAAAAAAATTAATGGAAACATAAATTTATATATGCAACAATATACCTGAAGAAAGCTAAAGTACCTAGATCTTTTCGATAAGAACTAATTTGAAAAATGTTATCTGTTGCTGGAGTTTCTGAAGAATTACATGATATGCATACATATGGATTTGGAATATCTGCTGCCATTTCATATCCAATGCATGGACAATGTTGATATTTTAAACATACAGAACACTGGACTTTCTCCACTGATTTGATGAGTACATTAACACCACAGAGACAAGATAAATTCTTGTCATAAATTATTTCTTCATAGTCAGGTACACCATCATGAGCTTCCAAATTCTGGAAACAATTTTGATGGTTACTTTTTATTACCAATATTTATTATATTTACAAGAGATATTGGGAAATAACTGTAGGAAATAACAATAAAATATATAAATAAAGCCATTAACAAAACAGAAATGTGTTGGAAACGGTCGTTTTCAGTTAAATTTGTAATATTAATATACTTACTACTGTAGACATTTGACACACAGCCATTATTGAGTTACTTTATAATTAAACACCAAGTAAGTAATTGCAATTAATTTACATTAATTCTAAGCAATTGTAAGTAAATAACAATGGAAATTCAGGATTATAAACGCAACGTATTACAATGCTACTTGATCTTTTGAAATCGAATCCGTTTTGTTTAAGAAAATCAACGACAGAGTGATACCAACCACATATTACATCCAACCAAGATTCCTAAACTATAACAATTTAGGGACTTTGGATACCAACCAATCAAAAATGTAAGAATACGAATGAGTATAACACTAAGGATTAATAATCTCTCCCCCATTCGAGTGATAAAAACACACAAACCATACCCTTGATAGTAATTCTTTATTGCATTATGATTTGCGCCTATTTTTTAAACTTATTTCTAATTAGTAACATATCATATTAGTAACAAGAAAACAGTCAATTGTTAGACGCCAATAGTAATATAATATTTATTTGTTTTTGTTATCTGTTCTATAACATAACCTTTTTCCAGTTTGTACAAATAAACAAATATTGAATTGTATAATACCTATATACACAATATTTGGTCGCGTAATGCCGCGCAGTGCAGTTCCGCTCAGTGCGTTCGTACCTTTAATAGGTCTGTTTGGTATCCTGAACTAGCGTACACTGGTGCAGACTTTTTTGAAATTAAACATTTATTACAAATTGATGCTGTTACTTAAATTCTTTTTGATGAGCTGAATAAGTGTAAATAGTGTTAAGCTACATTCACTCAAAATTTAGTTCGAAAAAGTGCACGGAGTGCATTTTGTAGTGTACACTTTTCTACACCAGTTCAGGATACCAAACAGACCTAATATTAAGCTGCAACTGCAACAGTTTTTTTTTTTCACAGAACAACACCGAAAAGTGAGGTTATGTTATTATAGCTATTGTACCTAAGCAACGATAGTTGCTAGTTTCGGTGTCAAAAGTGACGTTCAACCAAAGCAATAAAATCAACACAAAAAATTATGTCGCTACAATAGAGTTTAAACGACCGCCTTTGAATTGACATACTTGGCTCAACGCATGACTGCACTCTCAGAAGTAGAGGATGCAGTTATCTCCAATCGTGATCTTAAAACGATGATGATAGATAAGTTTGGTGACAAGATTTTCTTCTCATATCCAACTGACAGGAAGAAATCTTCTTGGTTTTTATGGCAGGAATTTCATTGAACGCAGTAGTTGAACGTATCCGTCGACTAAACTTTAGCAAAATCATCTTGTGTGCTAAAGAATTACGGGAAGAACTACCGACTACTAAACTAATACCAGAGGACAAGTCGTGTGATGAAATTCTCATAGAAGATGCCCTGAAGAAATGCACATTTACACCGAAATGGAAGACTTTTATGCAAGCCTTATTCAGCAGTCAAAATTGAAAATTGTCAGATAATATGCTCCATAAAGCATTAGCGGTGTTTAGTGACATATATTTCAGTGTAACTAACAGGATGACACCTAAAAATATTGCTCTAGCTGAATCTATTCATCACCTAACTAGATCTAAACATATTCTAACAATGTTAAACAATCTTAGACACTGTGTTAGTTACAAAGTAATGAAGGCAATAAACGCTGATTGTTGTGTCCAGGTATAAATGACTAACCGTCTTTTACCCTAACACGCAGATTCTTCACGTTCACCACAAAACAACTAAATATCGTACTTGTATACGAACGTGTATTAATTAATTGATACAAGGTATTTTACATGTATTTATTACATATGACACTTTTTTGTTATTATTTTTCCAGTCACTCCTAGCAACTAACGATATAGCGATTAAAATTAAATTAAAACTGTCTGTAACACTGGTACTGTAAAGTCAATTTTACGTGATGATGTTGATCAAAAAGTACCCATACCTAAAAATATTGTGTGCGACCAAAAACTGTTTCTTCATGCTGTGGACAGCAATGACTTTAATGAGGAGACATTAAGTGGCACAGATTCTACACACGTTACAGCCATGGTAGTAAATCAACAAAAGGCTGATGAAAAGAATACTGCACATATTGCTAAACCGAAACCAGCTGAAACGGACGACAACGACGATTTAAAAATGTTAAAGTGTCAAGAGATATATCATCAGCATTTTGAAAAAAAAAAGTTCACATTTCTAATTATTTGGATACCAGTAGCTTTTCAAACCACGAAATGAGTAATGTTCAACACGAAAATTTGCTCAGGGTGTTATGTTGTAGATTGGAGTACGACAAATCTACAGATAATTTCCTTAGAAGAACTACCAATAGCATACCGGGATGGACTCCATTTCAACAAATTCTTTCCACCGAAGACAAAACTGTCACTACAATTGGATTTTGCCCAGTCATTCAACATCCACCCACTTCAAGAAACGTTGTATACACTGCGATGAAAAACTATGTTGATTTATGTTCATCTTTGAATCATGAAGTAGCTATTTTATCCTGTGACAAGGCCATATACCTTATAGCTAAAGAAATTCACGAAGGGTTCTACAGGAAAAGTACGAAATCGGCATTAGTAATCGAAATTCAAAAAGTACATGCATGTGGAAACAAAACTTTTCAGCAAATAATAAAATCTGATCATTCGAAAGTTTGTATTCTCGATAGGATGTCACTAATGCATAAAATTCAGTTAAAAAAAAATAATACTTTCGGAGATTTTGCCACTGCATTTTTCGAACCTATACAGAATCTTTCATACCAGCGTTTTGTCAAAAAAATTGACGTCATCTTCGATAGATACGATGACGTTTCTATTAAGTACATTGAGTCGCAATTACGATAGAAAGGAACGAAACCTAAGCAAATTGTTATATCAAGTCCTTCATCCAAAATCCCGGCCGACTGCAAATATTTTTTTTTCTTGTTCTCCAAATAAATTGCAGCTTGTTCAATTTCTTTGGACGTATGCTTCTACCTTTTTAAAAATCAATGCTGAAACAGAACTGCTCCTTACCGGTGGATATGAAGGCCCCACGAAATGCTTCAAGCTCCAAGGTAATAGTTTATCTGAAGTGCTAGACTTGAAGTCTAATCACCTAGAAGCAGATTGTAGGATGTTCAGCCATATTTTTCGCGCTGTTCGGGGAGGGATTGAACAAGTAATTATAAATAGTACGGATACTGATGTTTTCGTGCTTATCATTCACTTTTGGCATAGACTGTCGAACATTGATTGTCGAGGTATTTGGTTTGAAGGATCGGGTAAAAAAGGAAGTCTTTAAGCAGTCACATGATTCAATACTACATTCAAATAAAAAACTATCATCATCCACAACCACTTCTATGTCAGTCTGACAACTAGTCTTGTTTAGTCTCCTCTACAATGAAATTATGATTTTGTGATTCAATGATGTTCATTTTGACACTTTCCAATGAGGTTGTTTTATTGTTTGTTGTTTCTCTTGCAGAGGACCTCTCCTGCAACCTTTTAAAACGCCTTTCTTTAGATGTACTACTGCTATTTAAATTGTGACAAATCTTCCTATATTCTTTCAATAAAATAGGTACATTTTCAGCTATAATTGATTGAAATGAAGACAATTATATCCCTTACCTTTGGAAATAACGTAGGATTATACGATGGACTCTGTTCAATATTACCTTTTGCATTACCAATAAAATGAACACTGCAAATTTTATCACGTACTTGATTCGCCAGGCACTATTAATCCATATTTTCTTCCTTTTTTGTTCGTATGGTCTTTGCGGGAAATTGTAAAACCTCACTGACTTGTCAGTATTGTAGTATGCATTTGGTACATACATCCTACAACACAGCATGATATTTTCGAATTTCTCATCGACATCACTGGGTGTTCCATATTGACGATCCGTTAAAACTATTGTTAGGTATATTACAATAATACACAATCAAACACACAGAACAGATTAAAAACACTGTGAAATCTCACTGATGCAACTTTCGAACGTAAGTTTTGTATTTTGATCTTCTATAAAAGTTTCTTCTTCACATTGAAGAGATACGGATACCTGCACACAATTAACTGTTGCCATTGTGAAATCAAACGTTCCAATTATATCTTCACCTAGTTTATAAGCTGGTTTAAATAAGCAAAATCTTGGTACTTTTCCCCAAGTATTTGTAAAAGTTGGGATTTCTTCTTACTGTCATATTCTGTAAAGAGGTGAATAAACATTTTGACAATAATAGGACGAACAATTGGTAAATTGTACATACCTACTTACCTGCAAGGCTTGAAGAGCGATATTGAAAGGTGTTTCCTTTTGTCTGATTTCTAAGAATGGATTGGCTGGTTAAAGTTCTTCTGTGGTATTATTACAAATTGTGCCCAAAGACAGATACTGGCAACACGTATTGGCACACGCATCAGTCTGTTTACTCGCTGTGTTCCTATAGTTGTTTTATAAGAATATTTGACAAGTTGACCACGATATGAAGGTGGTGAATCATTGGAATTTTTTTCTCGATAAATATCTGTAAAGCAAATATTTAATATAAAAAACACAATTTCTGTTACTAGATCTAGTGGGCATAGTTCAATCGTTTAAATTGTCAAAATTATTAGTTAATTAATAAAATGCCTTGTACATTTTGTTTAATAAATATTTTGAAATTATTGAAAAAAGGCAAAAGAAATATTTAAAACGTATTCGGAAATTAGAAAAAGACAAGAAAAATTTAAAGAAAGTATAATCTTACCGTTAACGTTAATTATTTATATTGATCATTTTAGACGCCAGATTAAGAAATTGAAAAAAAGACAAAAACGGTATGCTATATTTGCTATATTTGGAAATATTTTTGACATATTTTTTATTTTCAGACGTGGATAGAGTAAATTTATGGCCTACCTTTATTTAACTACAAATCAGCAGTAGCAGATATATAGAGCAGACATTACAATGCCTGGTTCGGTATAGGTATGTACAAACTTGAATTTCTTTTACAAAATTTCTTCATACAGTGACATTTTATATTATTCAGTACGTAAAATCATTGACAGAGTAAATGTCCTACCAATAAAACGCTCGTCGAGTTTAAAAAGAACAGAAGGGTCGACCGTATTTAAAAAGGATCTGTTTAAAATTCATTTATTCTAAAATTTGTGTTACTCCAATGTTCCCCGTCATAATATTATTATCTTTAAACTATTTATAAATGTAAAAAATATTTTTCAGTTTAAAAGTATCCTAAAATAAAAATATTGGACATAAATTTTATGATTCAGGATATATTGAATTCTCTCATATAGTTGTTTGTAACCACCAAACAATTAACAAATATCTCAAAAAATAAATTAAATAGAACAAGTATAGCAAGCGTCAAAA
>JAFFZR010002784.1:0-13309 GCA_018397195.1 Lethrus apterus
AAAAATTAGAAAATGAAGAATCAGCGAATGACTAAAATGGAAATAAGGGAAAGAAAAGTGGACAAATAACCATGAATTCCTAAAGGCAACTGAAGTAAAGAACGAGGCAAGAAATAAATGGCTCCAAACGAAAAACGAAAAGGACTTAAACACATAAACACATAAAGAAAAAAAGAAAACTGAGTTTAAAATTATGTAAAAGAATAAACAACAATGGATAAAGAGAGAAATGGAAAGCCTTTACCTGATTAGCTCAAGAACAGGGATATGACGGAGGTTGCTGTGATATGGAATTCAAAATTGCCGCTTCTTTCAAGTTGTTTGATGTGTGTAAAAGCAATACTATTTCAAGTATTCGAATTGTGTCCAGAGGGCGCCAACCACATTAATATGAGATAAAATGTTCACCGATTACTTCTTATTTGATAATAATCAAGATATAAAATAAAATTCAAGCTTAAATATAAAAATTTTAATAACAAAATAAAGAAAATTGTAACTGTCAAAATTATAAATTGATTAACAAAATTTACCAAATGTTGCGCCACCTATCGTTATGTTTTTACTAATTTTAATACGCAACTAATTAGAATGTCAAATTAAGGTGACCTTCAAATAAATTATTTTATACAAAAATTAATTAAAATTAAACAAAATTTCTGATCTTAAATTAGAGGTACCTCGTCCGATGTTTTCTTTCTTCACTGTACAGTGATGTGGCAACGAAAGTTCCAACTTCAGTCCAATCTTCAACCCGTACGAGGTTCACCAGTGTTTATTTGTTGTGTTATGAACTGATTATATTAAATTAACCACTTTTATGCTGATTCATTTCATCAACTAGGGACGCTATAATAATGAATTTTTTTTCCTCAACGATGCCGGTCATTTTCGTGAAACAGCCAACTAAGATATTTGACATTTCATGTCTTATAGCGGCTTGTTGCTATGTGAATTGTAATAATGCCGTTTATTATTATTTATTCACGGAAAACACAATAGT
The DNA here is from genome assembly GCA_018397195.1 of Lethrus apterus. Lineage (NCBI taxonomy): Eukaryota > Metazoa > Arthropoda > Insecta > Coleoptera > Geotrupidae > Lethrus > Lethrus apterus. Next base: position 1,004 of record JAFFZR010002784.1, read on the forward strand.
GATTTCCATTATGTATTGCTGACGCAACACGACGAAAATTTTCCTGGTGATGATCGTCGTCGCTTGAAGAAAAGCTTTTATGAACATTTTCTCAGTAGTGAGGAAATTTAAAAAAATTGACAGTTTTTTGCCGTAACATACGATTATGCACGACTCGAACAGCTGACACTACAATTATTTTTTTTCGTTACTGATTAATGGCAACCGAGCGCACCAGAGGGCTCATCCAGCCAGCCAGTTACAATTTTTTACCGGCAGTAAATTAAAGTACATCTGACATATGTCATGCCGTTAGCAATTCAACTGTCAAAGGTGTCAAATAAGAGCTTGTTACTCTAGAAGTCCGTTCATACATCAGAGCACCATTAATCGTACGCCAATGGCGAATGCTACCTTACAATACAACCAACTTTAAAAGTGTAACCCATTAAATTCTTACTGGATTGAGACTGATCAACTGTCAACCTCAACCCATGTTTGAAAATCTAAATCCCAATCTATTCTCAATCTTCAACTCGTGTTGGCAGAGTCTATTCATTTCAACACATCATACAAATTTTCTCAATCTTCTTGATGGACTTATTGATAAATTCGTCCACCTAAACCCATGTTGTTGTTAATGCTCACTTTTTTTACAATTTTTTTAAATTACGAAACTTCATTCCTATATTTTTCTGGTTTATGGTCAACTTACGGATTTTTTTCAAAATTCAGATAAAGACCATTTTGGCAATGTTGTTATAAAATACGAAATCGTTTTCTGCGGAATTGTTCCGTTCGGCCGAAATCTACGCATAAACGAGCAAAATACAGGCGTGCGTCTCTTAAAAAAGGAGGTTTTTCATCGATAACTTACGACTGAGACGTTTTATAATTTTGGAAACTTTTCCATTCAATTCATCGCAATTTTCTCCATAAGTGACGAGAATTTCATTAATTTCCATTCAATTTTCGACTAAAATATTATTTTTTTTTGTTACTTTGATTTTTTTAACGATTTTCATCAGTCTTATACACTTGTAAAAGTAGTAAGAACGATGGGGCCAATGAAAATTAATGAAAATGAATATCGATATTTAATGAACAATGTAATAAAAGAAATATTAGAAAACGAAAATATAGTAAGAATTATGAAAGCAATGAGAATCAGATGGTATGGTTATATATACTGCAGAGAAAAGAAGTCAGTGTTAAGGTACATCACAGAATGGAATCCACTGTACGGTAGAATAAGAGGGCGACCAAAAAGATATAAGGACCAAGTGGAAGATGATAGTGGAGCAATGGGGAAAACAAATTGAAGACTGAGAGAAATGGAGAAAAGTAGTAGGTATACCAAACGAAAACACACCCAATGTGTGAAGAGAAGACAAAGAAGAACAATAAGGTTTTATCCACCCTAAAGTAGGATATTTTGAGCTCACCATAAAACAGTTGTAATTTTACATGAAATCTAACAGCTTATTATTGTGATTACAATTTCACAATTTCTGAAATCCTTCGCTGTGAAATATATTCACAGGACGATCTGGATTCTGGACTAACATGAATTACAATTACGATAAATATCTGCCTTGCTTTATGTTCCAACAAAACCACAAAAGGTTAAAAGTTACAAATTATGGAAAATAATATTTTCAGAAATAATCTTTTTTATAAACTCACAAAAATATACATTCTGAAAGAATTATTAGAATTACTAGTTTTGTGAAAAAATCACGAAAGCAATTCAAATGGAGTTAGTTTTCGCAGATGGAGCAACATTTTGCTTCACTGGTATTGCTAACATTGGGCAAAGAATTTTTTTTCTTGAAAGGCACTCAATGTCAGAATTGTTCGAATACAAACATGAGTGTGTTGTTATGTTTATAATTTTCATTTGAATTTTCTTGAAATTGTTATAATGACGAAATGTATAATAAATTGTTTTATATACATCATGATCCGTACATAATAATAGGCCAACCGTAGGCAATTCAGTTTATAACGTTTTTAATAACTTTTTAACAACAATAAGAAGCTTCTATAATACCATTTGAAAATAAAAGAATCAAGCGGGCGAATCAATACGGAAAAGATTTTCGTACAATAAAGCAATTTTAACAGACGACGCTCAGTAGTTCTGCCTGACTGGATCGAGTTTTATCAATACTGGGCAGCCAAGTCAAATAAAGTAAATGTACCTTCGACCATGTGCTGGATATTTCCGCATTGTGACCGCATTAGCATATAGTTAAAATATTACAACGTAAATATAAATTTTCAACGATTAAAAGATGTCCAGAATTTATCTTAAATCTCAGTTAGCACATTGATTAAAGCGACAAAGATTTTTATGTCGTAAGTCGTAACTTCAGCGACGCCTACATGTTTGTATTTTTGAAAAATATTTTTTCTTTTTGTAGAATTGTTTTTAAAAACGTTTATATTTGAGTGTGGGTATATCATAAATATTTTACATGTAAAATAAGATTTTATAAGGTTGCAGTGACGTATTTATGATTTTAAGGGTTTAAATATATTTCATTAAAGTTGTGTTTATAAACCTACTGAAATATTGATTTCATGTGTATATTAATAAATATTCGGTCGTGACGAATTTATTATTGGTCTGCTCTACTAAGATTTATTTTCGGTTGTGTGAAATATGTTTATTAATATATAATGATTTACAATCGTTTATTTCTAGTATTCTCCATCTTCGAATACGACTCTACATTAAAATTTTTAAAAACTTGGAAAGTTTATTCATTTCTGAACAATAAAGGACAATGATGATGTCACCAAACATATTTTTGCCCACTAATAGTAGTGCCCATTATTCAAGATTTTGAATTCTGGAAATCATACTCATACAAACTCAAAAACGCAGCATAATCTGTCAAACACCCAAACAAAAAATTTACATATTGGTATGAAATTTTACAAAAAAAAAAAATTGTCAATACCAATACCCTATAATAAGGCGGATTTGTCCAAAAACGCAATTTTTCATTAGGTTTTCCATTAAACATTAATGGTAAACTAATTTTCAAAAATTGACAAAATAGTTCAAAATATTTTATTCATTTATTTTTCCAAAAAAACTTGGATTTAAATGAAATAAGTATTTTAAGATTCGTGTATTCAGTTGGGTTAGGTTTTCAATGTAAAAGAAATTTACCAATCGGGTTTTAAACAAACATACAAACTGATTGGGTTGAATTAAGGAACCGAACCCAGTTTTTATCCAACACTGGTGTCGGTTTGGTTAGGTTGGATTTCAATTAAAAAAATAAATTAAGTTTTAAAATAACTGGGTGCAATTAAGTTGGGTTTCGACCCAGCCCAAGTAAACCAATTAAACCCTATTATAAACATGACTAATTGTTAATTTGAATCCAACCCAACCGTACTTTGGCTTTACAATGAAAGATATTTAATAAAATTTCAAGTACGTCGTAAAATCATTTACGTTTGAAGTTAGCTTTAATTCATAAAATTTATAAATTAATTTTATTTTAATTTATTGAATATTCAACCCCTAATACGTATTTTATAATTTTAATTTTTTTAACAGAATTTTCTCCATTTTTGCCCTACCACCTTGTAATTTCGTGCTTCATTCTTCCACCCATCTCTTCCAGTTTTCCGATCACTGGCTAGTATTTTCATTACCCTTAATCCTTTTTCTCTTCCTATTCCTTCTATTTGCTACAACCACGTCTCCCGGTCTCCCTCTCTTCGTCTTCTTTCACTGTCAGATTCAAATGTACAATTATTTAAAAAATATTTTGTTGTTTCTGTTATGGGAATTGTTAGTGAGATTTATTGAATTCATTAAAATATAATAATTATTTTGGGAGACCGGGGCGTAATGACCATAATATGATAAGATCTGCAAATGAAATTCTTTCATCAAAAATTCTTTTATATTATACAAATTATATACAGTTTCATTCTGAAATAGATCCCATTATTTTAATAGATGATGGATGACCTTGGCCCAAACCCAAATCCGTAAAAGCGACGGTTCTATCTTCAGTTTAAATTTTCGAAAAAAGAATCTTTAAGCGATGATAGGGCGTTATTTTCATATTTTACTCAAAAATAAAATAATTTTCACACACTTTAACATGGGATCGCCATTACATACTTAGGTTTCGACGATTACCTAACTATCACCTGTTAAAATATTGGTACCTATTTGAGAATCATATAATAAATTTTTTTTTATTTTATCATAGATGTGGCCACTAATTTTGGAAATTAATATTTGATGATGCATTGAAATCCTTCTTTATTAAGAAAAAAAAAAAGATTATGATGAAGGTTGTAAATATCCATCAATAAAGAACTGTTAACATTCTGAAGCAATTTCAACGCTTTTTAACAACATTTTTGATCGAGTCACGCTATTATAAGTTAAACGAATGTGTAATTAATTGTTTTATTTATATTTTTCTTCGTCTTCTTATTTCTTTTAATTGACGAAATAATAAGCATTATTATTAGAATTATAGAGGAGAAAATGTGTCAGGCTTTGCTAATGAAAAATTGAAATATTACTAAAAGAAATTTTACTTTACTTTTTTTTTATATAATCTAATGTTGGTTATTCTGAAGAATGGATATTTGAATTCATAAACCGATAGTTACAGCCAGGAGTGGCTTGGCTGGTTGGATCGTGGTATGTCATGCGAGTGTCTCGGGTTCGATTCTCTCTCGTGTCCGGCTCGGTACAATTGCGAGTCAAGAGGGTGTACCGGTAGCACACACACAGGTATGGTCGGATTTCTTGAGTAACAAGCTCTTACACTACCACAAAAATAAAAAAAAAACATACACATTTACACTTAACCTAATCCTAATATACATAATGTAACTGGTCTCAGATAAGATTCATTTGAATCAATGACCAATTAACCCACTTGAACCAACCAACCTAAACTGATTTTTTATTTGCCCGTTGCAAATATTTAAAGATTTGTCTTGGTGAAAAAATATTACCCCATAAATATGTTAATATTACATTACATTTACATAACGCTCCTACCACGTCTACGCCCTTCCATCAATACCTTGACGCGTCCTCATTCATCATCTTCAATGCTTCTCTGTACCTTCCCGTACTGCTTTCTAATTCCATATGCTTCTGACTCGTCTTTCCTTTCTTTCATCTGCAATTATCTTTCTTTCCCGTTCATCTTGTTCCACTTGAATCTCTTCCGATCTTTCTCCCACTTCCATCATCTTCAAATCCTCTCTTCCATCCTTGTTCTTAATAACGTAGTCCAGCGTTTCTCAACCTTTTTTTACTCGCGTACCCCTTGACTTATCATCACTGTTCCACGTACCCCAAGTGGACCTGCAGTTAAAATATATATGTACCTAAATTGAATTTAAAACATTCGTATCTTTCTAAATTAAAATTATTTCGAACTCAATTTAATTATTTTGATTTGTCATAATGAAATATAATTTTGGTTGGAAATCTTTTCTCTTATGTTCAATCTATCTATCAATGTCCACCATTACATCTTTTTTTCGGCGTACCCCTGAGACCATTTCACGTACCTCTGTGGGTACGCGTACCACAGGTTGAGAAACGCTGACGTAGTCGATAACTGACTCAGTGTTGCCAGGCGAAAAATAAAAAAAGTTGCCAAATCGCAACCATAAAAGTTTTCATCAACAACATTTTGGGCTAAAAATGTGTAATGAGGTTGGATTCGCTCCGTAATTGAAATTCAAAATGGTTTTTACTTCGCTCCATAATTGTATGACAAAAAAAGGTCCCACCTGAAATAAACCTCCGTAATTGAAATTTAAAAGGTAACGTATATACAAACAAAGGACTATTTATTAACTAAAATAAAACATTAAAAAAAAAAAAACTAAGCGAAAAAACAGGAGATTTTATAAAAGTTGTCACCAAATCACCAAATGAGACCTAAAATCACTAAACCTAGTGAAAATTCACCAGACCTAGCAACACTGAACTTTCTTTCTTGTGTGCTCACGTAGGTATATTCTCCCTCCTCCTCCCTCTTCGTTTTACCATTCGCTATCTACCAGTCTCCCTATTCTACCCACTGAAGTAGAGCTCTCCCCTGTTCATAATCCCATCTTTCAATTTCTTTCCTGGTCTTTCCCACTTCTCCAACCATTTAGAAGCTTATCCATGACAGTTTTTATACTCAAGTCCCCCCTACTCACAATGTCAATCTCTTCCGTTAAGTTCTTTATTTCCTGGTTATTGTACACAATTATAACTTTTCAGGCGCTTCCTCCCGCTCCAATTTTCCTACATTTAATTGCTTCTTTTATGGCCTCTCCTTCTTTTTCTTCACTCATCTCTTGTTTGACCCCGAATATTTTCCCCCGTTTAGCCTTATCCTTTTTATATTCCCTCTTGGCCACTTGGCATCTCCAATTGGAGTATTGGGGGAACCACTCCCTCGCCTCTTACCAAGTTTTGTTCTTGGTAATAGATAGGAATATATCGATTTAATTTAACAATGCTCGCATAAATACATCTTGCGCTCACCGATACAATCTTGACACGACTACATCATGTATACAAATATGCATGCATCACTGCAATGCATTCTCCAATAAACCCATTTGAAAATCTCATTTATAATCTAATGTATGCAAGCTATCTTTAGTTATTAAAAAAAAAAAAAATGATAGATAAATTTTAATTTGTAGAAATTGTTTCCATATATTTTAAATGATGTGAAGTGTCGATGGACGTTATTCAGCACAGATAACATAGACAAAAGACATTGTGTAGTTCTATTATTTAATGACTCTTCTTATCATAATAATGTTATGCGACATACAATTCCGCGAACGTATGTTGTGTTGGATTATTTTGAATCATTTATTAAGTAATTTTTATTTATTCATTAAATGTTATTTGTGTTAAAAACGCATTTTATTACTTCATTTTCTCATTTTTATCTAATGTGTTGCGTTGCAGAATAATGTTTGTATAAATGACAAATGTTTAGGGCATTCGGGCCATTTGCGGGTAAATGGGAGAAAAATGCGAGCATCTGCCGTTAAGAATTTTATCTATATATAGACTTCGCGATGGTAGAATAGTTTTGCAGCAATCAGACGATACGTTCGAAACGACATTTAGATGCACGACCAGTACGTTAGGAAGTCTATACATTTATACAAATCGAAGCGATATTTATAGAGTTCTATTGAATCGGAAATTTAGTACATACTATTTGGATATTGGACGAGCGGATGTTTCTGCCATACGACTTTGTTAAATATGAGATCAATTTAATGTGACAATAATTTTAATTTTCTTCCATAGTTCTTCTTAGTACTTAAAAACGTATTAATTAATAATAAAGGCTTTTTATTGCGAAAAACAAATACACGAATTAACAATATGTTTCTTTTTTTTCTTTTCATTTATGTATGTCTTATTAATTTTATATCTTGTTCAATTGTTTGTGTGTACAAACAGTTGAACAAGATAGATTAAATATCACACTTTAATTAAACTTCTTCTCTGAAAAAAAATAGTCGTTGTTTTTGTTATACGCGGGTGAACGTTTGAGTTTGTTTTAGAATTTATGAACAAAAGGGACTTCCTGTTACTTTTGCTAAAGTTATACGAATCGTGAATTTTAAATAAGGGTCGACCATTTTTCTTACAGACAATACTGTGACGTTCAGAAAATTTGTTCTTGAGTTTTAAAATGTCGCACCATTTTTATGGTTTTAATATGGGATTTTTTAACCTCTATGTTTTGACAATAAAAGCTTTCAATTGAATTATACAGGATGTTCATTAAAACGAATCAAATTTACTCATTTTCTAGAATTATTTTCAAATAGAACAACGTTTATTTTATCATTTAGTTGTGTTCCTTATTGTTTAAATTAAAAATTAAAAATTATTGAAAGAATAATTTATTGACAAATATTGAAAACCTCATTAATTATGAATTTTAGACATAGGAACCCTTAACATCAATAAATTGCCTTTTATTGATGTTATTAATTATTCTTTCAATAATTTTTAATTGAAAAAATAATGTATTGACAAATGTTGAAAACCTCATTAATTATGGATTTTAGACATAGGAATCCTCAACATCAATAAAAGTTAATAAAATAAGGAATACAATCAAATGATAAAATACAGGATGTTCTATGAAAATAATGAGATATGGTCATATGAAAATGAGTAAATTTAATTCATTTTAATGAACAGCCTGTGCAATTCAAATGAAAACTTTTAATTAGTGATTGGCACAATCGAATGAATTCATTCGAATAATGCGATAGTTAAAATCTCTCGATACAATCGATAGTTTAAGAAAATACTATTCGTTAAAAAATAGTAGTCGTTAAAAAATAGTAGTCGATAAAAATAGTAGTTGATAAAAAATAGTAGTTGATAAAAAATAGTAGTCAATAAAAATAGTAGTCGATAAAAATAGTAGTCGATAAAAATAGTAGTCGATAAAAATAGTGGTCGATAAAAAATAGTATTCAAACCGAATAATTTTTACAATCGAATGATTTTACAATCGAGACTATCGAGATATTTTACAATCGAATTGTTCATTTGAATACAGATTTTCGATTTTCGACACTCCAACAACCAATGGATAAATACATCCTTTGTACTGCCAAAGCTTTTATTAAATATTTGTAATTATTAATTAATTACTCTTTTAATTCGTATTTTTTTACTTGTACATATTTTATTTTATCTTATTCGACTGTTTTTGACAAGTGAGAGTTATTAATATTTGAAATTTTTCATTCGAAATAGTAATAGTAATATATAAATATTATGTCGGAAAATTGTATTATATTCAAATGAATCACTCGATTATAAAACAGTAAAATCATTCGATAGTAAAAGCATTCGATAGTAAAATCATTCGATAGTAAAATCATTCGATAGTAAAATCATTCAATAGTAAAAGCATTCGATAGTAAAATCATTCGATAGTAAAATCATTCGATAGTAAAATCATTCGATAGTAAAATCATTCGATAGTAAAAGCATTCGATAGTAAAATCATTCGATAGTAAAATCATTCGATAGTAAAAATCATTATTCGATAGTAATATTATTCGATAGTAAAAATCATTCGATTACTAACAACTCGATAGTTAAAATCATTCGATTGTGCCCATCACTATTCATAACTGTCTTTTAAAAAAACACGTTTGACGCTTGTGAGCGACGTTTTGTTTTTTAATTAGAAAAGATAACACATTGTTATCTTTAAAAAGTAAATTTGACAGATTATAACTGACAGTTCTATAATTATAACTGACTTGTTTATAAACTGTCTTAACTGCGTTCAATTTTAAGACTTGTTAGTTATGTTCTCTCTTTATTTGGAACTGTAGCTGTCATATTATTCGACATTTTGACATTTAATATGCATACAGGTGTGATTTTATGATATTTGACGTTTTTTTTGTTCTTCACGACCGACGTGACTAAAAGTGTATCTAATTGAATTTACGTGATTTGTTTTAATTATTCAGAATGGCATCACCGTAGTACTAACGAACGCGCAGGTCCGCAACGTAAAATTCTATATTTTCGTATTGTTTGCTTCGTGCTTCGTGCTTCGTGCAAACTTAAAAAATACCAAGTGAATCCCGCAACAGATTCGAAAGTGCGCCGCTCTCGCACAAAAAAAGCCGTTAATTACGAAAAATCACAACTGGATTGACTCGTGCGCCATCTCCAAGGACCACAGAAGTGAAACTATTACGGCGGCGATACTCCGGTAATTCCGACAATGCACGGGATCCCCGCGGGAACGGTCCGCCGCGCCGTGGCGTTCGAACAGCCTTCACGGCGCCGAGTTAATTCACTTTTCACCTTTATCGAATTAGCATAACATTTCCTGCAGGCATTGCGGCCGTCGAGGCTGAGTGGAAATCGCACACGGATTGCGTTTCATACAGGGTGACTCAGAAAGCCTGCAACACATTCAAGTTATATGGAAATTGATTTAAAGGACAAACTCGAAACGCCGGACAGACAAATTTTATAATTTGTAAAATAATAATCATTTATTTATGTTTATACAGGGTGTTTGACGACAATGTTTTACGAACGTGTACTGGGATGTTATTATTATTACGTTTGGACGAATCCAGCTGGCAATTTGTGATAGTTTCACAATTTTACAACGCGTTTGACTTGTAGGCCGCTTTTGTTAATAATAATAATAGTAATATACATGTATGAATGTTATATTAAAATTATAACACACCGGGAGCTCATAATAATGATAATAAAATGTTTTAAAAAATGAATTTGGATTTTTTTTTAATTATTTTTTTTTAAGTGTTTATAACTTTATGACTTATGACTTATGGGAAGTGGAATGTACGAAGATGTGATGGAATTCAAAGGCACGCATCGCTTAATTGAATTGAATGACAGCAATGCAGTTAGTTCAGAAGTGGTCATACCGCAGCAGTCGTGTTGCACATCCAGGTATGCATCCACCGCAGGGGCGCATCACACGGGATTGAGAGAGAGAGAATCGATGGGGGTTGGTAACAGGTGTCGGCGTGCGGATCGATCGCACCACGCGGAAGACGCGCACGCGCGGGTTACGCAAAACCACCCCGCCCGTGCCTGGCGTCGAGACGCAAGCATTTGCTACCAGGGAGTGGTGCGTCCGTTTTACTTGCGTGGGGCATCGTCAGTGACGTTGTGTGTGTGCCGAGTGCGACGTCTACCAAACTTTAAAAAAAAAATCCGCCGAACGAAACATGTGAACCGCACCGCGAACCGAAGAAACTCCACCACCTCCCCGAAGAAAAAAAAGGTACCAATAAAAGCAAACCGTCCAGAAACCTCGTCGATGTTAATTCGTGTTTAATCTTCGGTACGTTCGCGCGATCCCTTCGACTTGTCGCGTCTCGACGTAAACGAGCATGTCTGACGCAAACAGTCCAGTTACCTGTTGGATAACCTGACTCGTGTCGCTACTACTTGTTGCACGGACCCACCTATACCCCGGCATCATTCCGGTCTACATCACCACTTGTTCCTTCTGCGCGACAACCACCTGCGATCACATTCCGCTCGCCCTTACTGTATATACACGGACTCTTGATCAATACTACAACATGCCACGCTGTTACATGGTGAAAAAACAAAGCAACAAGTATCAACCTGTCGCGAGGGACTGTTGGGATAAGTCGAGTACCTCGACCAACGCTCCCGAAAGCCCGACCGAAGCCTGTGTGGCGCCTTCTTACTACACGCCGCTCACTAATCGCTCCAGTAAGTATTCTCAATGCATGCTTGATGGAAAATGCATATAAGTTGAACTGTTGCGTGTGTTCGAATATTGTCGCACGCGATATGCACAACGCCACCTTCGATGCATTCGAATCATTGGATTTCCTCCGTTGGATTTTCTCCATGACTCAACTATTTTTTTGCATTCGAAACTTTAATGTAGGACCGCAACGTTCGCTTGGAAATTGGTCCATCAATCCATTTTTCCATTTTGCAAAAATATAAAACAAGTAGAAGAAAGAAAAATCTTTGCAAGTTCTCTAAACCCATAAACTAGCTTTACTCAGGGATACCCCTTCAAGATTAATCCCTTTTTTGAATTTATATCGTTCAGATGATGGCCATTTCATTTTTCGCGCCTTATCACTTAACATTTTCCTATCCCATTGTTTCATTTTTTTGTTCAACCTCAGTACTTACTGGGTTGACTCTTAAATTCACGTAGAAAATTGTGCTTTGTCTTTAAACTACGATTACGTCTTCAAAATTTTTGTACCTAAACACATTTTCCAATTATCTTCAAAACTTAGTTAAGTAGACGGCCAAAAAACAATATAGGAAAATATTGAATTCCTTAGTCTAATTCCATGGAACTTATTTTTNTATTGAATTCCTTAGTCTAATTCTATGGAACTTATTTTATTTTTCCTAAATTTCCTCCCCAATCTTTTATATTCGCTTCATAAAGTCGGTTTAATCTGTATTGGATTTATTCCTTCAAGTCCTGTACGAACAATGTTTAAAAATTGATGGCATGTGTACTAAACCATTTTCCAATTATCCTTCATGAAACTCATATGGAAGGTGTCCAGAAAAGTAATCTTGGAAATGTCGAATCATCCTTTTCGTCTAGATCCATTAAAGTTGCTATACGTATCTATGGCATATTTTCCTCTTAAAACATTTTTTTTTTGGATTTATATAATTCAGGAGAACATTGTAGATTTTCTTCATTTTTTCCCACTTCGACGTACATTTGATTTTATTATTTTATTGTG
>JAFFZR010002784.1:15061-25825 GCA_018397195.1 Lethrus apterus
GTCCTTTTGAAGGTGGATCTATACAAGCATTTTTTTCCACCACATGTTTAACGAAACGCAAAATCTTTCTCGAAACTCGTCGGTGAGTTTTCTATTAATATTCCATTCGGAACGGATTTCCTGCCCATCGTCCACTTCATCGCGAAACGTTCCAATTAACGTCGTTGGCACAATTTCAAAAAAAAAAGACGCGCCAATTTCGGAAATCAATAACGTACGAGCCTACGCGATCGCATCAAGGGCTCACGACCAAATAACCGAACGTAACGGACGCCCGATTTAATGAGAAAGTAATCCTTCCAATCACGACCGTGTGTCCGAATCGGATTGGTTTCGCCGAATGAAAAATTTACGACGCGCTCCCGCCGAATTTTCCGCCGTTAATTGCTCACGGACCGGAGAAAATCCATATTTCGATCACGTGGTCTACGATGCATGTCCGACAGAATTGGCGGTTTTGTCATATTCTCGGTCGTTTTTTTTTTTTGTGGAAAGTACCTGTACCTTTAGGAAAGTGGGCGAATTAAAAAAAAAAATTCTGATGGATGTCAAGCTAATGAAGCCGAATGTGATGTGTTATGTGTGTCGAGGGATAAAATGGCGGGCATTAATAAAATGGCTTAAATTGGCTTGAAAATGAAGTGAGAAATTTATCAGTGTGGTTTAAGCGGGCCTTTTTGCTAAAACAAAAAAAACTAAAACATCCACAACTTCAATTCTCTCCCCTTTTCAGTCTACTTTCACTTTCTTTCTTCTCCCTTCTCTCTGACTACCATTTTGTTTTCTTCACATTTAGTTCAAAACTTCAACAGCCTAGACAATATTTTATTTTTTCCTCCTTTTCCGCAACCAAGACCAAGCAAATTCCAACAACCATATCTTGCTTTTTTTTCAGCTTTACCTCCCCCCCCCCATCTTGCCCATTCCTGAAGATGTCTTCCAGATCTGAGAGATGGCGATTGGAGTACGGGCTTAATGGACTTGCCTTAATCCTTAATGATAATAAATGCTAACCATCTTAAAACGTGGTCAAATATCCTTTGCATTTACAAACTATACCCAATATATAAATAATAATTTTATTCATAAAGTGAAAAGTGAATTTGTGGAGGAAAGTAGCAAGATTTAGGCGGAAATGAGGAGAGGGCCAAAAATACTGGATGGGGAAATACAGATTTTTCGGAAAAGACGAACTGGTGAACGCGATGTGAACCTGGAGGAAGGAAGGAATAAAAAAAGGGGAAGGAGATGGTGGACAATCACAAACGAGACAGGAGAAGGATTGGAAAGATTAAAGAAATGGAAAGAGAAGATGGAAAGGAGAAGAAATATACGCAATTACTTTTTTTAAGTGAAGTAAAGGAAGTCTAATCAACCTTAAAGCCTTCTCTTATGTTAAAACCTTTTTTTTTAATTTCCTCGTAACTGACATTTTTCATAATTAAAGTCGCCGCTATCGCGCCAATTACCGAGGGCATTAGCACGATAACATCGATGAAGGATGAAGGATCGATTAGTTGACAAGACCCATTAAGGATAAGTGCATGCGTTTTGATAAACAGTGGCGTGAGGAAACGTTGCACGAATAACACACATCGACTTTACACCAGAAAAAAGACGGATTACAAATATGAGCGTCAAAAAACGCACCGATAAGTTTTCACAACAATTGCAAGCGACGAATAGCTGCTAAAATGTGTTTTAGCCAATAAATAAATACAAATAAAAGATATAAATAAATAATTCGGACGCTGCGCCCGTCAATATAATCCTCGCTCGGCGGAAAGACGAAATCCTTAATTGGACCGTAATCCCCTCGAGTTAAAAAGTTGTTTTATAATTCGCCTTAAGTTAAACAACCATCCTCTCAGAACGGTAGACGGAGATAACGTCGAGGAGGCGAAAAGCCCATAACAAAAATAAACCCTCAACGACGACGAAGATCCCGAAGGAATAACTAATCTAATTTGATGAATCCAAGCGAAGGATCGACGTTGTGTTTAGTAGTTGGCTTATATTTTTTCACCAAGAGGTCGGAAGAGAATCAAAGACACATAAGAAAAATGTGGAGTAAACGCAATACAATCAAAGATGTATGTAGTCAAGCATTGAAAATTAAGCCTATGCGCAATTACAAATATGCTCTTAATAATTGTAAAATTTAATCGACTCTCTTAGGACACGCTGCTTTTAATAGCACTAATTGCTAAGCTTAAGCACAAATGCTAAGGCCAGCTTGGAGACCGACGGTCAAGACAGACATACCAATGTGATCTTGCACGTGAGCTACATTTAACCTTTGGCTGTTTCCCGGAAAACAATTTGAAACAACTAAAAGAGGATTAAATAGGCGGAAATTTAACTGCAAAAAAAACCGTTATGCATCTATGACTTTGACTTCGACTTTGACATTTAGTAATTTATAGTTTGACGTTTACTAGATAATATAATTTGATATTATCGACAAGTTTGACATATCATTTAAATTTTGTTTGTAACGCTTATGACAAATTTGACGTTTTACTGACGTTTAAGTTTGACGTAACAGTTGACATTTGGTTGACAAAAATTAATCACGTTTAATATAGCTTGACGTTTATCGACAATTTTAACTGTCAGAGCTGACGTTTTAGATCGTTATGCTTTCGATTTGCCCAATGCCTGTCCAACCCATCCCAATCCCAACGAACTTAATCCAACCCAACTATTTTTATTTTGACAGCCATGTGACATATTGCCTTTTCTAAAACATTTGAATCTCGATTTTCTTTTGTTTCAAGTGCTTTTTTATTTAATGACAAATTATAACAAAATTTACATAACCTTTGATAATTGATTTTGTCACTTGTTAGTGTTAAATCCGTTCATTTTCTCTTGTTCAAACCGAACGTTTTTTGTTTTGATCTACTGAGTTTTAGGTTATGTTGATGTTTTGATAATTGACTTATGACTCATTTAATATTTGACAGCTGACATAATTTGACGTTTGTATAAATATTTGACTTTGTTTTATGTAAACGTTTGTTTCTGATTTCTTAAGTTTTTTGCTTGAATTGTTAGCATATCTAGGCATTTGACAGCTGACAGCGTTATTTTCTGAATTTTTATTATTATTTTTTACTATTTTTTTGGCAACATTGAGTTTAAAAATTTACTTAAAAAAAATAGTATCAACAATTTTGACGTAAATATGACATTTAAATTTGACACATATCCTCAAACCTAACCCAAAAACAAACACGATCCATTTCAAATTAACCAAATCCAATTTTTTGACAGTTTTATTTTGGTAAAATTTTGACAGCATTGTGACAAAAAAAAAACAAACACAGTCCATTCCAATCTAACCAAATCCAATATTTTGGACAGTTTTATTTTGGGAAAATTTTGACAGCACTGTGACGTTGTTTTTTCTTAAAATCCTGACAGTTAACGATTTGACGTAACTTTGACATTTGACCTCGAACCTAACCAAGAAACAAACACTATAAATGTAGATCTACAAAACTGTTCAGTTTGTCCCGATATTATAGAAAAATGAAAAATTTTAAATTTGAAAGCTGTCACTTAATTTGACACTCAAAACGAACCTAAAAAGAACCATTCGTCTTCTCCCACTCATTCTTCATAAAAAATCGATTTACAGACCGTCTTAAATCTTTCAAAAAACCGGCAGCTCTAAAACTTACATTTTAATTTTAGAATTGATATATTTAAACTTAGATATTTAAACGAACCTTCATACTAAGATTGAGGTTATGCTTGCAGGTTATCTTCAAGAGTACATCCGTGACGATGGAAACGATACATCTTCGCCAACGCAAACGTCGGACGTGGCGTCGCACGAAGACGCCGTTTTCAGAGCGCGGAGTGTCGAAGAAACGGAAGCGGCCCACGACCTCCTGTCGCTATCGCAGAGTTTACCTCCGCTGCCAGCACCCGCCGCCGTAACGATACATCAGAACGTACCGAGCGGCGAAACTCCACCGTCGCCTACTTACACGTACCGCCCGCTTTCGCCGGAACCCGGTCCTCCGACCACTTACCGTACCGCTTCGCCGCTTCCGGTTTCCGTACCCTGCTATCAACCGCCCATCGTATACGTAGTTCAAGTGCCGGCTGCACCGACGCCACCCACATCCGAATGTTCCTCGGACGCCGAAAACCAACAGCAGTTCTGCACCGCGAACGAGCGACACGTCGTGCCGATCCGACCGTTGCCGGAGAGCACGGACGATCTCCTCATTCTACCTCTGCCGCCGTCGCCCGAACCTACCGATTTCCTCCTCAACGGTAAAAACGGTCGCAAACCGCTGGCGGTGTCGGCGTCGCTACCGAACGCGCAAAGCGTCATCGTTAATACCGCAACGATAAGCCAACAAAACGTAGCCGTAAGAGAACAAAGCGTGATAATTACGAATAACCTAACGATTTTGCCCGATAGACGCATGCGACGAAACAATAGGACCAAAAATATCACCAAAAATAATAATAATAACGTTGAGACTGCGGATAATAACTCTGACGAAAATTCATCGAGCAATACGAAAACGAATAAAACGGTAAGCGATAATATTTTGCAAAATATTAAATTAAAAATATATATATTTGGTTATTCGGTACCGATTTTGAACCTTTACGTAAAACACACACTTTTTAAAACAATCTGCAACAGATATCAGTAGATCAAATAATTAAAAACACAATCGATACAATTGATCAGTCTTGAAACTCGAGAAGAAGAGCGATAAACCCCGAAACTAGTCTGCGTAATATACATATTGGTTACATTTTTATTTTTTTTTTAATTTACTTGCCAAACGTAATTCATAACGCCGCTACTGAAATTCAAAATTCGCTATAAATAAAATTTATAATGTTTGAAATTTGCTTTTTAGTTGCCCTTTAACCAATTCACGACACCGCCACTGACAATGTCTGATAATCGTGAATCATCACGTTTATCTTGACACCAAAAAAAATCCCTAACAGAAGGAAAAATATTTTCGATATTGAACTATTTATTTTCCTTTTAGTAACATTTTTAAACGGCTTTTGAACAGTTTCGAACACATACCTCTTTTTCTGTCGTTGGGCGGCGCCGCGCGTGTGCAATAGAAGGAGTGAGGATTCCGAAACCGATTAGCTTACATTTCGTAAAATAACCGTTCTATACTAACATTGTAAACTATTTTATTATTGAATAACGTTTTTCATATTATTTATTGTTTTAATTGCAGATTTAAATTTCTTGAATTTGTAATTTAATCGTGTTGATTTTCCTTTGTTTTTGTTAACAATCGACGCCTAGGTTATGCATTTTATCATAAATGAATCTAAGTAAGTGGCTACGATCTATTAAACGCGTGAGCGCGCCGTACTTGTTTACGTAAAGCGATTTTCCCGCAGTAGAAAAAATAATAGTACGCTGCTGAACCCTATTATTTATTAACTGAGTTAAGCAACTGATAATTAAACAAAAATTAGGGCAGGATTGAAAGGTTTTAATTTTTTTGCTTAATCGTCGAACCGATGAATCTGTTAAAATAATTCAAAATCGGTATTGTTTAACCATTCGACGGCATTCTAATCCACTTGTATTTTAGATTTTGTTACTTTTCAGAAATTTTACACCGTCATCGACGAAGAGCCGGGAACGACCCCGCCGCCCTGCGAAACGGCCGGCGAAGCCGACATAACGGCCAAGATAAGCCGTTACGTGTGCAGCGAGTGCGGCAAACAGTACGCGACGTCCAGCAATCTATCGCGGCACAAACAAACGCATCGAAGTTTGGACTCGCAGTCGGCGAAAAAGTGCATGACGTGCGGCAAAGCGTACGTCAGCATGCCCGCGCTGGCCATGCACGTCCTCACCCACAAGTTGGCGCACAGTTGCGGCGTGTGCGGCAAACAGTTTTCGCGACCTTGGCTTCTCCAAGGCCACCTACGATCGCACACCGGCGAAAAGCCGTACGGTTGCGCCCATTGCGGCAAGGCTTTCGCGGATCGTTCGAATTTGCGCGCTCACATGCAGACGCATTCGGCCGATAAGAACTACCGCTGCCAAAATTGCAAAAAGACTTTCGCGCTTAAGTCTTACCTCAACAAGCACCAAGAGTCGGCGTGTCAGACGTGGGATTACGATCGGCTGAAGCACGACGTCGACGACGAACCGCACGATCCTGACGATCCCAGGCTGGAGATCGTCATTACTTAGAAAGAAAAGTACTTGGGACTAACTTAGCAGAGCAATATATTCAAATTAAGAGGTTATGTTACGTAGAAAGAGCTCCTTAAAGTTTGTACGAGTCAATTTGTTATATCTACGTATTCACGTGACATGGAAACATTTTGAAAAAAGCATTTTAAATTACTTTGGTAGATATTGGGATCACGCATCCTTATGCCACACCCACTTTGAATAACGTTGAATAGCCTTTGTTCACTTTTAAGAGTTTTGAACAGCTTTTGATTAACTTTATTCAAAAGCAAAAGCTTTCGTGCCCGTGACGTCACAGAAGAGGAGGCGCTTAAAGAAGGATTGGTGGGGATGGTCTGAATCGTCCCAATACCTATTTACTTTGAATCGAAAAATGTCGGCCACTTTTTAGCATTTAAACATTTATTTTACAAAATCAATTGGGTTTGAGCAGGTTTGCTTTCTTGACTTTAATCAGTTTTGATATACTTTTTTTTTTTTGTTATTTTTAACCAAATAAATAATTACTCCATCGACACAAAAGACATCAACAAACAAAACCAACAAAATAAAACGAAAAACACAAGCTTTTAGAAAACATTGCGAAGGAAATTTAAAAAAAAAAATCGAATGAATCATTTGGGTTGGACTGGACTTATTGGGTTTTATTAGGTTCACTTTGTTAAATTTGTTTGCTTATTAAATTTGATCAAATTTTCTCAAGCGACGAACAAAAATTTTTTCAAAAATTGTGATGAAAATAGTGTTTTAGGGTTGAGTTCGTTGGATTCAATAAGATGATTTTATTTTTTTATTTTGTTGGCTTTGGTTGATTGCACATTTCAAATTAATTTCAACCATCGAGCTTTCACAATTAAAAGTTGAATCGTAGGCTTTCGTCGTCAAACATATTCCATAGCGCCTTATCTATTGGCTTTTCATCACCAGCGTTTCGTCCATGTCCGTAACGACATCTTCAGGGCTGATACTCACGACGATAATTTATTTCTATAAAAAATCGCTCACGTCACCGATTAACGACCGCTTTTACTTTTCCGTCGCGCACATAAAATTTCGCGCGGCATGAATGCGAAACGACGAAAACCCCCGTTTATCTGAATGTGGGTCGATCGCTACCCCGCCTGCCCCTTCTCGCGGGCGTAATTTGGATCACTCGGTCATTTGGCGACCCGTCCTCCTCCAAATCGACTTTTCGTCGCGGTGTCGGTCTCTCGATACGCAGAAATCGGCTTCGTCTGGAATTACTTCGATTTCCGAAAGATTATCTGTCTCGCCGGAAGTCGCTAACTTAGCCATCCGAACGGGGAAATTGCGCTGAAATCGAGTGTCTTTGGGTGTAGTCGAAATTGGGTTTCGTATCGAGTTTTTACGACGACTTTATCGAACCATTTTCGAAGGTTTTGTTGTGTAACTAATTGTGTCACCGATGATCTTCAGTTTTGGATTTTCTCACTATGTAACTGATTACCTGAATATCTGATTACCTTTCTGTTTGTTTGTTTACAAACTGACAAAATTCTTAATATGACACTCATTGATAACCAGTCTGAACATTTTGATAAAATTTAAAGTGTCTGATTCCGTGGCTTATTATTTGATTTTTCAATCCTTTGATATTTTGGTTATCAGTAGTTTAGTTTAATCTAATTATCTTAAATCCTAATTGACTGGCACATTTAACTATATAACTGATTACCTGAACAACTGAATATTTTTTTTCTGTTTTTGTTCTGTTTCAATTTGTCGTTTATTGGATTATCTAATCATCTAATAAAACTACTAATTATTTGAAAATCAGCTGATATAATTTCCTAAATCTTTGACATTCTGGCTGTAAAATTTTCTAATTTCTATTTGTATCTTCGATCTTTGATTTTCTGAAAATCGAACTGACTTATTTTGTAAATGATTATTTGGCTGATTACCTTATTGTTTGGCTGACTATCTGATTACTTGGCTGACTACTTGATTGTTTAATTTTTCACTATATATCTGGTTAATTGAATGTCTAATTATCAATCCTTCGTTTGACAAAACTCCTAATTATCTCTCTGATAGTTTGAACATTATGGTCGACTGTATAAGTAACTGACGATGTGTTTTATTATCTGATTTTCGAACTCTTTCACATTTTTGCTGTTTCAACGTGTGACAGTCTGAAAATTCGAACTGTGTATTAATCTCATTACTTATTACTAAGTGATCTGATTGTTTGACTTTTTATCGGATTTGGCTAACTGATTATCTGAAAATTTGAATGTCTTGTTTTCTATAAGATTGTTTAAATTGATCGCTCATTAATTTATCATTCTGAATATTTTATCTGTTAAACTCCTAGTTATATGACAATCTGATTGGCTGATTCTTTGATGAACATTCTAACAGACGCATGCGTACATTTTTTAACAAAAGGTGCCAACCCAACCTTTGACCTATACCTTTGGAACAACTCAGAACAGCTTTTTAACACCTTCTGAAAGGGCCCTGTTAAACTTAAACAGCTACAAAACGCTTTTGAAGAACTCGGAACAGCTTCTGAACGGGCTGAATACCTCAGAAGGTATAGGTCAAGGACAAAGGTATAGTTCAAGGACAAAGGTATCATTCAAGGACAAAGGAATAGTTCAAAGAGAAAGGCATAGTTTAAAGGTCAAGGGTTAGGTTAGCGCCTGTTATCAAACAAATTTTACGCATGCGTAGTGTCAGGAGTAGGAGGTGGGCCCCGAACTATAGAATCCCTACTACTCTTCGTTTATCTTATATTAGTCTTATTGTCGAACTATTTAATTTAAATCTGATTATTTGACTGAATATCTGACTCTTTAATTATCGTCGATCCTACTGGCTGATTTTCCGATTAAATGTTTTTAAAGTCATTTTACTGATCAATTATTTAATTTTGACTGATTAAGTATCTGATGGTGACTTTTTTGGCTGTTTTATAAAATATCGTTTTTAAATTTCGAATCATTTTCGTTCCCATAAATTTTTTCATAGACGTCTAAAATTACCATGAAACCTAAGAAACGAGACGTAGATATAACACTAAGTTGACCGTCGATCTAATTTCAAAGCTGAAGCTAACATTAGCAAGTAGTCAGGCAATAAAAAGCAATATTACCATTATTATAATTATTATAACACATTGACGCTTATAATGTACGTAAACCGACAGAATTTATAACAAAGCAACGAACCCTCTAGAAATAAAAATTCGCTGATGGAAAATTTGAAAACCTCGTAGAAATATAAACATATAGTTATATACATATATATATAAAAAAAATTGCAACATATAAAATAGAACAGATACAAGTGAGAGTATTAAACAAAGAGTCTTTTTCATTTCGTATGACGATGAACGCTCGTTTTTAACGATCTGTGGGGAAATCCGTAATTTGATTTAAAAAAAAAATTAACTCGACGTACAACGAATCGATGTGCATGTATAAATTTGTATGTCCGGTGCGTTGGATGGAATCGCGTGAAACTCGAAATGTTCGTTTCGAAATTGAAAAAAAAAAATTGTCTTACAGACGGCTTGAACCCGTACGTGCGCGCGTGCGAATCTGTCGACTAGAAACGAGAGTTCAAATGATTCAATTATTAGAATTTAGTTTGAACGAATGGGTGATATATAAAAAAATATTTTAAATCAAAGCAATATTGCATGTATTTACTACATATATTATATATGTTTTTAATATATTTATTATATACCTAATTAGGTAGGTCGTAGTTAAATAAGGCGAACGCAAAAAAAAATTATAAAACAGTGATATTAAAAAAGTTGGCGCGGCGATTTTCGAGTGTTTTGAACTGACCGCAGCCTTAAACATACACCAAATATATTTATACCTAACGTCGAACCTAACGTAGTTTAGACACAGCGATATTTTCTATTCGAATCCATTCCGTTTGACGCGACAATTTTTTCTTTTAAACGACTTTTATTTTGAAATTTTACGTCGTTTTAAACACGAATAAACTAAATTGGTAAATTTATAGTTTATAGTGTGTGACGTCGAACGGAATGGATCGAAGGTGAATCTTCGTCGGATGTACGACCGGAGCTATTCCCTTCGAAGCTTTTAAATCCTTCGCAATGTATGTAAGCCGACACAAATTGGAAATAGAAAGCAATAAAACTTAACAATGCTAAGAACTATGAGGAACGTCAATATTACAAAATGTAGAAAGACGTGAGGTTTTAGTGCTAGTCATAGTATGCATGTGTTTACTAGAGCATCTATTATTATTATTATTATTATCATTATTATTATTACATTTCACCTTAGTCCCGAAAAGCAATAAACATATTTTTAATCGGAAATTTCGTTTTAATTACACACCCCATACCCTATAATATACAGTGCGTACCAAATGTATGGAACCGGCCTTGTTATTTCAAAACTATTCAAGCTAAATCGATAAAAATTAATATGCATGCTATTTACAAAGCCTTCTATTATTTCCACAGTTTTGTTATTTTTTTAACTGACAAGGTCGGGAGCTGCACAGCCAACTTGATTTTTTTTAAATAG
>JAFFZR010002786.1:12187-25074 GCA_018397195.1 Lethrus apterus
AACAAATCGTTATTTTTGCAGTTCAGTGCACTTGCAGTGTGTGCTATCAGTAACAAATTTTTACCAAACACCAAATTATTAATTTTTTTCTCTTATTGTCCAAAAGAAATACACACAAATTGACATTATTATACTCAAAAAAGTAAGCTTACAAATGATACGAAATTTGACCCCTCATACCTTTACAAAAAATTAAAATATTTAGTAGATAACAATTATTGAATTTATTTTATTGCCCATCTCAGATTTCAGATTTTATCTTTACGTTTAATTAATGGCAATTATTTCGTTATGATATTTCGTTGCCAATTGTAAAGATGAGGATTTGTTAATTGTTAATTTTTTTTTTCAGAAAATCCTACTTAACCAAAAACTTCCATTTATTTACTAAATGTACATTTCGGATTTGATGTATTCATTATACTACTGATGATGAATTAATGCAATTCATCATCAGTATAATGAATAAATCAAATAGGAAATGTATATTTAGCGAATAAATACAATATTTTTTTGAATAACTGAAATAATTTTTCAAAATTAATGTCTGTTTTTAATCTAATGTACTTTTTACGTTTTTTCTCGTCTGGAACTGCCAGAAGAATTTTTTTACGTAGAAATACCGCTATTATTTATGCTTAGAATCAAGCGACGTAATTACTTTAGAAAGTAAATGAATCCCATTGCTCAGCCGTTGCTTTATTGCGTCTTTTACTGTACGTAGTCTCTTGTAAGGTGTATTGTTGGATGGATTGTACCATTAAAGCGCTACGTGTCTCAACATCTCATAAACAAATGCCAACGTGGACAAGTACAAATTTCGTAAACAATACATTCTCTTAATGTCCCAGAGACGACACGACGGTGACGTGATTCTCAACAGTGGATTCCAGCAGATCTTTGATTTTCCGCAACGTATGCAAACGAGTTCGTGTTTCCCTCATTGATCTTTCGGTAAAGTTGAATTAATCACCACCATGCTATCTATATAAGGTGATGTTTCACACAGGATTATTAAGAACGAGCGCCTCCGCCCTTATCATTATACAAAAGTTCAAGCATTATTACCAGAAGATTTTCCACGTCGTGAGAATTTTTGCAACTGCAACAAGTACAAAAGAGATCCTCAATTTTGCAGACAGACAAAGCTAATTTTTCACAAGACGGATTTTGTAATCAACGGAATTAGCATTACTATGCTTTGGAAAATCCTCGTGTTTAGACTATGCTAACCACCAGCATAGGTTCAGCGTGAATGTTTGGGCGGGCATTATCAGGAATCGGTTATCGGCATTATTTCCGATCGGCTAGCTGAGATAACTTTTTAGAATTTTTAGTAATTGGTTTCCATAATTTGGTAGATGAACTTCCGCTAGCGATAGTAAATAATATTTGGCTGCAAATGAATGGTACTCACGCCCATCATGAGGCACAGTTTAGAAACTGGTTAAATGAGCAATTTGCCGAAATGTCGATAGGATGAGGTGGGCCGTTCTGATGGACACCTAGATCTCCCGATCTCTTCTCTTTGTACCATTTCTTCTGGAGTTACGTTAAATCTTTGGTATACAGAACACTAATAATTGTAAATGACGGTTTAACTAACTAATATTTGAAGAAGCTCGTTAAATAGATGGAGAAATGCTGGAAAGAGTGCAAAGGAATATAATAACACTGGTTTACACATTTTTAAAAAAATTCTATGCATTAGGTGCCACTATATTTTTCTTGTGTACTTTGGCCCGCCAAACTCGAAAATTGCATTAATTTTTTCTTGTATGGATACGTTTTCCAGATATGGATTTTTTAACTTTTTCTTGGTTTTTTCGGTAGTTTGACTATTTGAAGCACATCTCGATTTAGGAACGTCCAATCGCGCCATTCGGCACATCAAATTAAAGATAATCGAATCACAAATAAATGTTACTAATACAGTAGTTTCAGTACAATGGTCCATCATATGACAAAAAAAATTTTTTTTTGGCCGAAATCAAAATCGATAATTCAATCTATCGCGGAGAAAAAGTATAAATCGTGGAAATATAACCAGTTTCTTGTTTTTTTACGTAGAGTTTGCAATTTTACGAAGAGAAAAAGGTATTTAGGATGAAAATCTATGTAGAAATGCCGAAGTTATGATCAATTATATGCGAAAGCACCAAAATTCAATGTTTTCTTTATTTTTGTATTTTTGTATTTTTTCCTTATTTATAGCGTATAACTACGTTTATTTTTATTGTACTCTTTCAGTATTGTCCTTTGTACATTTGGAACCAGATATAATCTCCTGTCATTCCCTCATCCCAAAATCCCAGGTAGCGCCGCTCAATGGTCATTTCTTGGTGGAATCTCTCACGATGCTCGTCGCTAACGTCACAAAGATACTCGGGGGAGGATCGGGTGAGAATGCAGAAAATGAATCTTCAGAGACATATTTACGCCTGTTGGAAAATTTAAAAAAAAAATGAATGACACATAATTATTTTTTTCCCGGAGAATCTCGGTGACGTTAGTGACGAGCATGGTGAGAGGATCCACCGAGAAATAAAGATACTGAGCGGCGCTACCAAGGATTTTGGTATCAGGGAATGATGGGAGATTATATCTGGTTCCTCATATGAGAGACGGATTACAAAATAAACAGAGGAAGGAGCAGGAGCCCAAATTATGTCTAATAATCTCATATTATATTGAAATAGTATAATGAAAATAAATGGAATGAATAAAACTGCATAAATACGCTATAAAAAAAGAAAAAATACAAAAATTGAGAAAAAATTGAATTTTGG
Source organism: Lethrus apterus (assembly GCA_018397195.1). NCBI lineage: Eukaryota > Metazoa > Arthropoda > Insecta > Coleoptera > Geotrupidae > Lethrus > Lethrus apterus. Next base: position 14,977 of record JAFFZR010002786.1, read on the forward strand.
TGCTTTCACATATAATTGCTCATAATTTCGGCATTTTTACATAGATTTTCATTCTAAATACCTGCAAACTCTACGTAAAAAATAAGAAACTGGGTATATTTCAACGATTTATACTTTTCCTCGGCAATTGGGCAAAAAAAAATTTGTCATATGATGGCCCATTGCACTGAAACTACTGAAGCGACTGAAAAACAATATTAGTAACATTTATTGGTGATTCGATTATCTTTATTTTGATATGCCGAACGGCGAGATTGGTCGTTCCTAACTCGAGATATGCTTCAAATAGTCAAAGTACCTCCGAAAAAAACCAAGAAAAAGTTAAAAAATTCATATCTCGAAAACGTATCCACACAAAAAAAATTAATGCAATTTTGTGGCACCTAGTGCACAAATGGCCAAGGATCAGAAAACTCTAGCATCTTATACGTTATTAGGATAAATCAAAGGTGTTGCCAAATTTACCTTCAGAAAAAGGCTAGAATGAACAACCTGGAATTTTTAAATATTTTTTTCCGTGGTTTCTTGTCGTCACATAAGACCGACGAATTTTGGGACAACAATTATGTGTTGATATAATTGATATAACGTGCTTTGGAATCTACTGTTAAACAGATCAAACCATTTAATCCACCGTTATAATCATCTGAGAGATTAATTTCTTTAATTTAATTTTTTGTTGTGTATCTTGTGTCCAACATCCACTCTTTTTATGTACTTTATTTTGTCCCTTTTAGTAAGATGTTCTTCAATCGATTCCATTTATTATCTATTTCGTTTCCCTTTATTATTTCTTGCTCTAATAGTCGCTTAGTAGTATATTTTTTTACTTCTTCGTTCTTTTGCATATACCTTTTTTCTTTTTTTATTATTATTATTCTCCTTCTCTGTATTATATTTTCTATATTTACCATCATTTATATCTGAACTTTCATTTTTCAGAAAATGAAAACTCTTATGTACCCTTTCTGGTGTCGATTAATAATAATAATAATGTGTTAACCCACTGGTGATCTGGTGAAGAGCATATCTTCAAAGGTTAAATAAACCTTAGCTAGAGACACTAATGTAACATTGTTTCCTTCTTAGGTTTTCTGTCGAGGATTAGTTGCCGAAAAACTTTAGAATTTTTGCAAATTTTATCGTAGTAAGGGATTTTTGTTTTTTTCTATAATAATAATAATAATAATAATAATTTATTTTCAAAGCAATATGCAGCATTGCTTTGAAAATAAATTATTATTATTATTATTATACAAAAAAAAAACAAAAATCCCTTACTACAATAAAATTTGCAAAAATTCCAATAACAACCATAAAATAAAGAATACGGAAAATATTTAAATAACTTCACACTACAAAAATTCATTGAATGTATAAAAAGTAAAAAATAAATTTTTGACGAATTCAAAAACACATAAAGACTACGCGTTGTGATAAGAGCACGTCTATGTATAATTTATAAAATCACTGTTATATTTAAAATTCCGTGCTACAATACCGTTTCATTCAATTATATGTTATAATTAAATCGAAAAAAAAGGAACGCAAATGTATTCGTGATTACAATGTTTATACGCGTCGATAAGCACAACGGAAGTCAAACGCAATTTTACGAAATCGTGGCGCTTTTAGAAGCATTCATTCCTGTTTTACGTCCATTTTAGATTCTTACCCGAAACGCCAATACCTTAAATCGGAATTATATGTAAATGGAGTTTAGGTGAAAAGGGTGACAAAAACGACGGAACCGAAATAGAATCGTGTTGAGCACGGCCTTCGGGCCATACCGGAGGGCTTTGAATAACAAATTTAAATCGAGCATGCATAACGCACCTACGTTTATGTAAACCGCACTGAATACCTGTACATCACTGCTGGGGTACTAAAGAATGAGCTTAGATTTGTAAAGCGCTTTGCAAAACGAGCAAGCGTAGAGGAAATTACACAATCTGCAAAAATTTACGTTAAATAAAATATACCTTGAAAACACATTTGCACAGAAAACTCTTAAATTGAATGCGGTTAGCAGCTACTCTGATTTAAATTTTCATTTTCCGCAACGTTTATTTATTTTAAAAGTCTAAATACGAACAGAATTTCTCCGTGTAACGAAACTTGTAATTTACAAATGATAATTTGTTGTGTACATAAAACTCAACGTATATTATTTTGGTTGTGGAAAAATATTCATATTGTTACACCGATGAAATTGAAATTAGGTAAGTTTTTAAATGAGGTATCACTCAACCCTTAGTGTAATTTAGGAATTTTAAGGTCGGCGCCCCTGCGGTAAGCGGGTTGAAGATATAAATCATTTCTGCGCCAAAAGTTGTCCCCATCGATCTAAAGTTTACGTGTTTCAGCGATTTTAAGAAAAAAATTATGGGTGATAATAAAAAACTACGAAAATAAAACGTCAAGAAAAAGCATTTCGCTAGAAACTAAAATGCAAGTGCTTCGAAGATTAGAGAGTGGTGAACGTCAATGTCAAATTGGTGTTGGCAATTGATCTTGTCAACTTCAACAATAAGGACAATTCTCCAGAATAAAGAAAAAATACTGTCATCAGCCTACAACTAGAAAAACCTTTGCAACTAGAATTACCCGTTCCAGAAATAATACGATAGAGAACATGGAAAAACGACTTTCTATATAGATTGACGACAAAATTGAACGCAGTATGCCATTAAGCCAAGCTATTATAATGGAAAAAGAGAGAGGAATTTTAATCACATTCAGGTTGAAACAGGTGACACAACTGAAACTTTCGTTGCAAGTCGAGGATGGTTTTAAGATTTAAACATCGAAATAATCTTCATAACATACAGATTACAGGAGAAGCAGCAAGTGGAGATATAAAAGCGGCGGAAGTCCCAGCGACATTAAAAACAATAATTGAACGAGGAAACTATCCTCTAGAATTAGTTTTTAATGTCGATGAAACGGGCTAATTTTGGAAGAGAATGCCTAAACATACATTTCTATCGCGTGAAGAAAAACGTGCACCTGGATTTAAAGCTGCGAAAGATCGCACACTTCTTCTTGGTGCTAACGCCAATGGAGACTTCAAATTAAAGCCACTTCTTGTTTATCATTCCAAAAACCCAAGAGCGATTAAAGGAATATTAAAATCAACTTTACCTGTAATTTGGAAGTCTAATAAAAAATCATGGATAACTATGAAAATTTTCCAGAATTGGTGCACTGAACATTTTTGTCCGTCTGTTAAACGATGTTGCGAGATCAAAAAACATCAACCAAAAGCGCTACTTTTAATGGATAATGCTCCAAGCCACCAAACGAATTTATCTGATTTAATAGCATGCATTCCAGTCGAAGTGGCTTTCTTGCTTCCTAACACAACTGCATTAATCCAACCGATGGATCAAAGTGTTATATCAAATTTTAAAGTTTATTACCTGCGGCGAACATTTAGACAAATGGTTGAAAAAACAGACGGAGATGATAAACAATCAATAAGAGATTTTTGGAAGAACTATAATAACATGGATGCTGTACAAAACATAAATCTTTCTTGGAATGAGGTAACGGAAAAATGTTTGAAAGGAGTGTGGAAAAACATTTGACTAGATTTAAACAAGGGCGATGATACTAGAGACTCTGTTGTTGATATGAATGAAATAGTGGAATTAGCAAAACAAACAGGTTTAGATGAAGTAAACGTGGAAGATCTCGAAGAAATTTTGCAAGAAACTGCAGAAAGTCTTTCTAATGATGAGCTCAAGGCAATAGCGGATCAAGAAGAACACAAAATATTGAAAATAGCGATTCTGAAGAAGAGCACAAAGAACTTTCAACGGCCTTTTTAAAAACCAGTTTAGCCACAACGGAAATGGACCAATTGATTGAAAATGACCTAGATTTTGATAGAAGTTCAAAGGCAAGACGAGGTGTCATGGATGCCTTGCCCACTTATCGACAACTTCTTACAGAGCGCAAAAGAGAAATGCAACTGACATTAGATACCTTCTTGATAAAAAGCGGAAAATTGGAAATACAGAAGAATCTGAATGATTGCAAACATAAATGGTGACTTAAAAATTTTTTATTTTTACATACATTCATTTGTTATGTTTATATATTTGTAAGAAATAAGTTTTTGTTGTTGTATTGTTATAAAAAACATATTTAACGAACTTAAATTACAAAATACTTGAATTTTTTTTAAATTTTATTACCGTTTTCCCCTAACTCATTATTTACATTATGAGATGACCTCGTTTAACGCTATTTCGTATAACGCTCTACTTTGATGGAACATAAACCTCGCGTTAAGCGGTGTTTACTGCATTATATATTTTTCAGTATATTTGTTTGTCGTAATAAATATTTAATAATTATATTAATTATTACATTCTCTTAACTTATTGAATGAGTAAAAGTTGTAGACTCTATGAAAGTAAACTCTGCATTCTAAAGATCCGTTTACATATACATATATGTCTTTCCTACACAACTTCCACCGTCCACCACCACAACTCCCACAGTCTCCTTATTAATATTCCAATATTAATGCTACAAATTCTCAGGCTCCCATTTTAAACTGAGTTTAAGACTTAAGTATTGGAATAGACTATAATTACTAAAAAATGTTGATTTATTATTTTGAATGCCACAATAAAATCATATGCTTCATTATTTTAAACAGAAAATCAATTGTTGGCAAATTAAGCTCCATTTCTTATTTACGAACTATGTTTTTTATTACAAAAAAATGTATAATCAAAAATTTTCCAAAACCGAATTTTTTAATAGTAACACCCGATATATGAACAAAAGCATCATCTGTATCGATTGTTTGTAGAAAATTAGAAAAAATATACTCATAGTTATTATTTTAAAATAATGAGACACATAATAATAATCGTACCTGAAACACATCGACAAAGGATTCATATCGTTGAAGTATAACGTGATAAAAATACCCCAACCTCATTGCAAGATGATCAAATTGAAAAGTGAATGTCAATGAATTCTGTGTTCGCTTGTTGCTATTGCCGCAGGGCGTCGACTTAGTCACCTCCCTCGTCGTTCGTTGAATTGCGACAGATGAGAAGCAACATCCAATCCACTTACATTAGCTAATGTCACATTCATAGTACACATGAATTCACATTTCCGCTACGAGCGACCCACGCGAAATATAGTTTGAGATATTGAAGTTTTTGCATTTTACGCCTGTACGCTTGGTCGCCTTGGAGATTATAATTTTTAAAATTGGCAAATAGGAATTCTGAAAAAGTTGTTTTGAATTTAGTTTGATTAAATATATAATTCTTTATACCAGCTCGACTCTACACTATGCGTATAACGTTGTCCATAAATACAGTGCGATTCTAAAGTATCCCCGCCATGATTGAACGGCTGGAGCTATTGTTATCAGAAAAAAATGGTCGATTTTTAACTTTTACGTACAAAATGCTGGTGTTGTCAAAAATTCAATTTCGATCTCAACATTCTTATTTTAAATGGAACACCTGTAAATTTTGACGTTTTTGGAAAGGCGACGGAGAGACGAATCCAACAATACCAATAAATGTCTATTAATGGTATTCCATGTGATTTAACACTAAAAATGTTCATTGCCTTATGGCTAACTATGGAACACATAAAGAAAATGGCGGAAACATATGGTATCGTTGGATTCGTCTCTTCGTTGTTTTTCCAAAAACGTCAAAATATACAGGTTGTTTCAAGAAGAAAGTTGACATCGCTTCCGTTTCGCCGAAAGTGGAATTGAATTTTTGACAACACCAACATTTTGTACATAAAAATTAAAAATCGACCTGTTTTTTCTCATAGCGACAGCTCCAGCCGTTCAAAAGGTATCATGGGTGGGGGGATACTTTAGAATTGCACTGTATATCAAACATAAAGCAAACAACTCTAACAGCAAAAAAATTGTCATTAAATTTATAAGATACAATATTTTGTACACACACTTGAGTGTGACTGAGATGAAACTTTATATTGCGTATTATTGTAATTATTTTACAATATATTTATTCAAATGGCGATAAGGAAAATTATTGCACTATGATTGTACTTCTGTAGCTACAATTGTGTATAATTGTTTCCGCTGGTGAACATAAATCCATATTTATTAATTGCTGATTTTCGTTGTTACACCATACAATTAATATTGCTCTCTCGCCGGAAGTTCTTAAAAAAATATCTCAAAATATATAATTTTGAACTTTAATTTTCTTATAAATATACCTACGACGTTAGTTTATTAAAATTACATTTCAAATTTTCAAAACATTCTTTAAGTAATTTCTTATGTTGCTAGCTTACATATTTCAGAAGATAAATCATCCAGTCTACTTTTTTCCTAACTTGTGAGGTAAAATAAATCGAAGTCTTTTATCGGTTGGAAATGTTGAGCGATGTGATCAACGTTGTGATATGTTCCGATCAGCGTTATTTACTACGATATGTAATTTAATAAAAGCATGTATTTTGTTCCATGTGTCGTATTTGAAACTGCATGCTTTTTACCTGAAAAGCAATTATGAATTATGTATATCTGCTTACTTTAATATTCATATAATTCCTAGTTTGACATCAGAGCTTGACATTTGCTATTTTATTTATTGATTTTATATCTATTTAATACTATAAGGATTAAGTAGATGCCAGGTAACGTTTTGTTTATTTAAGACTTAATTTTTAAAATTTCACATGTGCACTTTATTGTACAAAGTAGACAGAAAAATTAATAGGGAGTTACCGCCACGCGTCACGTTAAAATAACCGATCGGTTAAAAAGAACGTACAGATCAGTATTATATATAACGTGGTAGGCGTTTATGTTTAGTTACCGCATATGTTACCGCACTGGTTATTAATTATTTAATTTTTAGTATTAAATTAAAAATCTGTGTGCTGAATAGTTATTAGGTGTTCATCAAGCTAATATGGAGGCATTAATTGAGACATGTTTGTTAGGTGACCTGGACTTCGACGATGTTGAAGATGGCATATTGGCAAATATTCTCCAAGAAAAACAAGTGCAGGGAAATGGAGCTAACTAACATGGAAAGTTAGTCTTAGACGAGCTAACAGATACCAGCAATCCTAAAATACTTCAGATTCAGATGAGAGGATTTCGAAAGGTTACATATAGTCCTGGGAATTCCAAACCTAATAAGAACGGATGATCGACATATGGCTACTGGTAATAGAGTATAGAGTTTAATTACATCAAAATAATTGACTAAATAAATACTTTTAAGGGCTTGAAGGTTTATGCATATATCATGGTCAGATTTAGAACCATTGTTTGGATTATCGCAACAGACACTGTCACATATTTCAAACGCAGTGATGGAAAATATATCAAAATCATGTTCATCTTTTGCGAAATTTAGGTAATTTAACATGGCTGAATCGTGCTAAGCTTCAACAGTATTCACAGGTAAATAGCATTACACTCGCGGTTATCAATTAGAAGAGTATTTGGGCATATTGTAATGTTTTATTATACATATAAAACTTATTATACAGGGTGGGATTAAAATATGGAATATTTAAAAAAAAACGAACGGTTTTTTAAAAAACGCTGAAACAGGTCGATTTTAGATTTTAAAAATACACATTAATACGTGCGATTCACCTTCCGACTTTCATTTGTTTTGTAGTTATGACGTCATCACAAAAAATTTTAAAAGACATACATTTTTTTTAGTGGAATCCGATAGTGATTTTTCTACCCTTTATGACCGTGCAAAAAAATCATAAGGTTGCACTAAAAAAAATTCTGAGAAAAATCCTTCTGAAAATTTAATGTTGATATTATCCTTGATAACAAATAATTCAGACCATGAACGGTACGTAACTTTCTTGTTGAAGTACCTTTCGTTTTTATCTTAAAACCTTTGTAGCGTATTGAATAATCAAGATACCATGGTAATAATAGTAATAATAATGTTCAGCTCGATTTTTCTCAGAATTTTTTTATGCAACCTTGTGATTTTTTTGCACGGTCATAAAGGGTGAAACATCACTATCGGATTCCATTAAAAAAAGTGTATGTTCTAATTTAAATTTTTTTGTGATGACGTCATAACTACAAAACAAATGAAAGTCGGAAGGTGAATCGCACGTATTAATGTGTATTTTTAAAATCTAAAATCGACCTGTTTCAGCGTTTAAAAAAAAACCGGTTGAGTTCGCTGTTTTTTAATATTCCATATTTTAATCCCTGTATATAACTTATACCTAATACAATTTTTGTATTTATTAAAAGTTATTCTATTTTTTACTCAATAATAATGACATGAACTCTTGTTGTTGTTTTATTAATATAAACTGATTTTCCCTGCTAGAAGCTTCAATTTCTAAACGTCTCAATCTTTCGGTTCTTTCCAGTTCTTTTGTCTTCTTCTAAATTTATTTCTCGTTCTCCAATAGTTGTTCTTTTTTCCTCTAGATCCATTTGGCGTTTCTTAAGTTCTACTTCAATTGCGTTTGCGAGATAGCACTAAAGATACAAAAGTTCTCTTGATACCTAATATTCGAGATTAAGAATGTTGAAAGTTGGTTTTTCAAAAGCAGGAGTTAGAAAAAGTATTTTGCTGCACACTTTGGTATTTTGCCGCACACTTGGCTTTTCAAAAGCAGGAGTAGAAAAAGATATTTTTTCATGTATATACAGTGATGTAAAAAAGTTTCCGTTCACGCATTGTTATCAGAATTTCATGTATGTACAGTGGTGGAAAAATTTTTCCGGACACACACTGGACACTGGACACTGGACACACACAATGGATGCAGGCGTTGTAGTGTTTAGGCGTTTTAGGGATAAAGGCATGCTATGGATAAGGCGTTTTAAGGATAAAGACGTGCTATGGATAAAGGTGTACTATTGATTAAGGCGTTTTAATGGATTAGGCGTATGATGGATACTAGTATATAAACTAAGCGGTTTATGCGTACCACAGCTATTAAATTAATATTGTCAATGAATTTTGTAATGTCAAAGGAGAATCCGGAAATATTAAAATACTGAAGCACAAACAACACCGAGAAATTTCTCATGTTATCCACCGTAGTTTTATCATTTTAATTTAAATGAAACTATTGAAAATAAAATATATTTAATACAATGACTTGGTGATTTATGCGTTACGATGGATTACCTGGGGTCGTAGCTGAAATTAGTACGCCAAGGTACTTTAACATTAAAATCTGGTTTGTATTTTATTATTCTTGTTTCAAATCATAAATTTGTTGTAATTTGCATTTTCTGCGAAATTGTTCGACTAATTGTAAGTATTACGGTAAATAGCAATACCAATCGTGTTCTAAAGTTGGAGACCACGTTGAAACTAATATTTCCTGATGTTTTAGTAATTAGTGTTTTAGAAATTGTAATAAATATATTTTATTACAATTTCAAGAATAAAAGATAAGTGTAATGTTTTAGGAAAATAAATATTATATAACATCGAAAATGGTGCTTGTAATCAGTAAGTTTTGTCATTAATTTTAATAAATTAATTCATTGTATTAATTTATGACATTTAAAATTATAATTACAGCTCTGATGATAACGAAGACTGCTTTAAATTTGTACGTAGAACGTAACTTCATTAAGATAAAAGTTAGACCGTAACTATGAAACATAAAAATGCTTTTATGTATTAAGTAACTTTGTTGCTACCTTCATGACACCTTGTAACCTCTTTAACATAGAAATATTTGTCTTAAATCTTATTTAATTACTAAAATACCTTACTTAAAATTAATTTAAATGTAGTCACTTCCGTTAACATCTTGATTTAATTGTATATAAATAAAATAGATTATTTTGATTTCCGTCTTTATTCGTTTAATTTAAAAATAAAATGTGTGATATTGACACAACTTTTCAATTTTATATTTTAATTCAACATTACTTGACATACCACTGTCTTGCAGTTTCAGATCTTAACTCACAAAATGTTTCCCCTGTTCATACCCAATCTGTTTCTTCTTTTAAATGATGCGATATCATATAAACATCTGCAGTGGCGTAGCGAGCTTAACTCGCGCCCGGGGCACAATACCTTTTTGCCCCCCCCCCCCCCC
>JAFFZR010002787.1:0-23501 GCA_018397195.1 Lethrus apterus
TCCATTTAAATATTTTATGGTGAACTCCCCCCCCCCCCCTATGCACCCTAAGGGGGGGGGGGCGTTCACCAGTAGGTGACTACAAATAGCTAAAACATTCGTACCCCTTCCAAAGAAAATTGACCTGTCTGAGCGTTTTTTTTTTTTTTTTAAGCGTCTAAGTACCTGAAAACGCGTCTGTTTCGTTTTCGGTGGGCCATCTGTATATTGTATTGTCTATTTAAGATATTTTTGAGATATCTTTCAATATCTCCATTACCATTTATTTTTATGCTCACCTCACATTTTCTTAGTGTGATTTGAATCCGTATGAATTATCTTATGAAATGCCAACAGATTTGCCAAGCATCCAGAAGAAATTAAGTATCTTGATTATCTGGCCCCTAGGGGCTATAGGAAATGCAACGATAGATAGTCTTTCGTTGCATTTCCTAATCCGGACCCCCAGTGGCTATCTTGGTTAACCAGTAGGCAAGTAAATTTGCATTTTTTTAAAGTAATTGACGACTCTTGGAGTTATTAATCTGCACCCCTAGAGGATATAGGAAATGCAACGATAGATAGTCTTTCGTTGCATTTCCTATATCCTCTAGGGGTGCAGATTAATAACTCCAAGAGTCGTCAATTACTTTAAAAAATGCAAATTTACTTGCCTACTGGTTAACCAAGATAGCCACTGGGGGTCCGGATTAGTAACCCCTAGAGGTCGACAATTACTTTAAAAAATGCAAATTTACTTGCCTACTGGTCAGCCCTCAGATGTTAACAAAGTGCCTGATTTACTTTTCTCCTCAAATTATTTTTCCATCGAATCTTCTCAGAACCAACCTAACATACCGCTGTTATAGTAGATTGGAGTAGCCAAACAAAACAGAAAGTCAATCCAATTTAGTTGCACAATAAAAGAACCAACTGGAACCTATTCAGGGAACTAATTGTTGAAAAACTGCACCCACAACCATCACTCAGGACGGAAATCAACATTGACCTAACAGTTAAAAAAGTTACTCAAATCATACAAAAGGCAGTTTGGAACTCAACTCTCGAATATAAAACAAATACAACCGAACCCAGTTGCCTATGAATGAAAAACGAAATCTTAGAAAAAAATGGCAATTTAATCCATCCGAGAAAACGACAAACTTTTCAATAGAATTTCCAACGTTACCGAGAATGTGCTCACCTGACGCAGAGGAGCATATCCAAAAGTATCTCCCAAATTGTAAAGCTGAAGAAGAAGGGCGTACATAATCGATCTAATAAATGGGAAAGTTCTCGAGGATTTACCAGCCATAAGGATTATTACAATTATATACAATACTGTCCTGTTATTTTCCAATACAATGGAAGCCAGCGGAAATCGTACCTATTCAAAAACAGGGGAAAGAAGCAACACAATAAAGTCCCACAGGCCGATTAGTTTACTATCTTGTCGAAAGTCTTTGAAACACTACTTCTGAGAAAACTGAAAACAGTTTCGAGAAAGAATTAATTCCGTTGCAGTTTGGTTTTAGGAATCAACGCTCCACTGATCATCAAGTCCATCGAATAACAACGAACGATAAGAAACTAAAAGATATTGTTACACAGCATTTATAAGTGTATCCCAGGCTGACGACAAGGTTTGGCACACTAGGACTTTACAAATTAAAAACTTAACCTCCCACATTATTAGATTCTGAAATCGTATCTAACTTAATTGTTTGAGGTTTCAGGACAGTCGAGCTCAATTATATCTAATAAATTCAGGAGTTCTTCAAGGTAGTCAGTTCCCATAAAATTTGCGTATTTTTCATCTCATAGAGTACCAGAAATACCTTCTAGGCATCTCCAAATCTATTTCAACGGCTTGCGAAGCTAATTAAACTCGTGACACTTAAAAATTATTGAGGAAAAGCTACCCCATATAACCTCATTTTGTCTTACCCTCCTGTTACTTATAATAACCAGCAAATCACAGTCACATCAATTACTTGGACATGCACCTGGGCAAAAGGCTACACCACACCATACACAGACAAGCCAAACGCAAACAATTAGTTAGTTACTGGGACCGAAATTACAATTTTCCATTAAAAATAGCTGCTATATAAGGTAATAATAAAGCCTGTCTGGATATCTGGCATCCAAAATATGAAGAGTAGCCAGTACCACCAACATCCAAATAATTCAGAGATTCACCTTCCGACTTTCATTTGTTTTGTAGTTATGACGTCATCACAAAAAAATTTTAATTACAACATACATTTTTTTAGTGGCATCCGATAGTGATTTTTCTACGCTTTATAACCGTGCAAAAAAAATCATAAGGTTGCAATAAAAAAATTCTGAGAGAAATCGATATGAAAATTTAATGTATGGAATATTTAAAAAAAAAAGCGAACTCAACCGGGTTTTTTAAAAAAACGTTGAAACAGGTCGATAGTGACTTTTCTACCCTTTATGACCATGCAATAAAACATAAGGTTGCATAACAAAAATTCTGAGAAAAATCGAGCTGAACATTATTATTACTGTTATTATCATGGTATATTGATTATTCAGTACGCTACAAAGGTTGTAAGATAAAAACGAAAGGTACTTCAACAAGAAATTTACGTACCGTTCATGGTCTGAATTATTTGTTATCTAGGATAATATCAATATTAAATTTTCAGATGGATTTTTCTCAGAACTTTTTGAGTGCAACCTTATGATTTTTTCGCAGGTCTTAAAGGGTAGCAAAATCATTATCGGATTCCACTAAAAAAATGTATATTGTCATTTAATTTTTTTGTGATGACGTCATAACTACAAAACAAATGAAAGTCTAAAGGTGAATCGCACATATTAACATGTATTTAAAAAAAAAATCGACCTGTTTCAACGTTTTTTAAAAAGCCGGCTGAGCTTTTTTTTCAAATATTCCATACTTTTGCAATTAATTTTCCAGCTGTTCAAGAGGAAATAACCCGACTTAGTGTCAATATCAAGAATATCTACAGGACAATTCGAATATTTATGTCTGAAAAAGTGACATTACTGAATGTCATAAGAGGGATTGTAATAATACTTTGGAATATCAATACAAAATTTATTTTGAACAAAAATAGGGAACTATTTAACTAGAAATGTCCACACGTAAATTTTATATCATGACAATTTCAATGTTCCACTCGGCGTGTGAAAACAAAACAATTTACAAATACCATCAGCATATTTCATTTTTGAAGTTAAAGTTAATATGTGAACATTTTATGACACGTTTTGTGTATTAACGTCGAGCGAAACTACAACCGCAAAATTGTTTCACGAATCCCATTCGTGTATTTATAATAAATAATAACAATTCCCATTATTACCGAATCGAATCGGAAAACGAATCGACTAAAGTGAAACGCAACGTGACGAAGTTAATAAATTAATTTTGCCCTAAAACACTCCCTTTGACTTTATGGGTAACGAAACGTATTTTGTATTCGTAAAGCATTGAAAATGCACGTAAAACTGTATGGAATTTGCTGTAGTAATTACTTTAAGGTAATGGCACTAACTTGCACGGCACCTGGTTTTAACTGGCACACCTGTACTCGCAACCGTATACCAAGCCACATGAAACATAAATGCCATTAGCCTTTTCGTGATTCTTTTTTACGATTATTTTAATATAGTACTCAATGTTGTTAACTAGTTATTATGATGAATGGCTTATTTTAATTTAACCATATAGTTTTTAATTATTTTAATGAGCAGTTAACATTGTTTCAAATTCCAAACATATTTCTTAAAGCTGTTTAGAATTCTGTATTTCAATAATTGCAACTATTACGTTTAATAAGAAATTATTAAAAAATTATTAAAAAATAAGAAGTAGTCATTTGTAAACAGAATTATTTTAATAAAATCCACAAAAATGGCAGTTCTGTTTTTTTTTTTTAAATCTAAATTAGATTAATTTTGTATTAAATTGTTCGACGATTTTATAGCTCGGCATTTGAATCTCTTCAATTCTATTCACTTCAATTCGATTTTACGCTCTTCTTTTCTGTACCTCTGGCACTTACATTCTGTTTTGATCTGTCTTCATATTCTAAAATGTCTCTCATCCCATACTTCCTCTTTCTAAATTATGGTCAGCTTTTTCGTCCATCCTTATTTTCACCTACTAGACTGTTTAGCCAACTACAATAATCTCCTTAAAAACAGCTCTTGACCGCTTTTACACCATATCTCGTTTCCTACAGACTTTTCATTTTGTTTTTGTAATCAGCACCATCGATGATTAAGAAAACAGTATGTTGAGAAGAAATTTTCTATTCTTATTGTTCTAAAAAATTCTTATCCTTCTTAAAATCAAATACAGTGTGGTGATAAAGTTTGGAACAAAATTCATAAAAGCGGACAGGTCAATTTTTGTTTTTGAAATGCCATCTTCTGACGTTAATTTTTTTGGAATTACGTCATTTGTTTTTTTGCACAATGACATCATAATTTTTTTTAAATGGCCTGTTTTTAATAGACCTTCTTACTACTTAAACGGTGATGTAAAAAAATTGGTACCTTACATAACAATTTTTTTGAATAAATGACACATTTAAATTGTTTAATTTTTAAACAAAAATTTTAATTTTTTAAAGAAAAAATGTTATTTTTTCAGAAAAGTTCTTATGTAAAGAATTAATTCGGTAATCACCACTTAAACATCAAGGAGGTCTAATAAAAGCAAAAGAAAAAAATAAGAGGTGTCATTTAAAAAAATCGATAATGACGATAATGACATTGCACCTTAAAGCTTCACTCTTCGTCTTAGATACATAAATTACTATTATTTGCTTTAATTTAGAATGTTTAAGATTATAATTTTTACTAAATTATAACCACTGAAGATCTGAAGTAAATGTGTCATTTATTCCAAGAAATTGTTATGTAAGGTATGAATTTTTTTACATCACTGTTTAAGTAGTAAAGCTGGTCTATTAAAAACAGAAGAAAAAAGTGGGGGGGTTGACATTTAAAAAAAAAATATGATGACGTCATTGTGCAAAAACAAATGGCGTCATTCCAAAAAAATTTAAGTCAGAAGACGGCATTTTAAAAACAAAAATTGTGTCCGAGCGATTTTCTGTATATCATAAAATTTATCAATTCTTCTCCTTCTTAAAATCAAAAATATTATAAAATTTATCAATTTTAAACTATTTCACAAAACGTATTTATTTTAGAAAGCAAACTGCTATAATAGATCTATTATTAACATACATGCCATAAAATTTGTCCTTTACAGAATTTCAATAAAATCATATCCCAGAGCAGATATGAAACTAAAGCAGGTTTAACGGAGTTCCTTCTGCATAATAATTGCCCTGGAGACCGTCGCATAAAACTGTCTCGACTGAGTGCCTTACAATATGCGCTTGCATTACATCTCGACCTAACATACGAGAAATTCTATTCAATTGCTTCCTCAGCCGAAAACCCAGATATCGATTTTCTTTCAAGTACAGAATTAGGGATGACATAAAATTATTTTTTGATCAAAACGAAGACATGAAGGTTGTTTGTGTTTTTTGTTATTCAACAGGAGATTCGCAGTCGTGCACACAAACAAACTGTGCTTGTTTTCGAACGCTACCGCGTCATAAATATATTGAGGAGCTCAGTAGGAATATTTTCTTTGTATTGAATACACCCTTCGTTTGTAATAATTCCAATATACGAAGGGTGGAGTTCAATGAGCCGTTCATATTGGGCTTTATGCGAGAACATAAAAGATTCTAAATAAAACACTTTGTTGTTTTATTTACTGGAATTTTAAGTGCATCATTATGAGACCTTAGAAGTTATTTTTAGAGTTTTAAAAAAATTATAAAATTATACGTTGAATAAGCGGCAAAGTTAATAATTACTGCGAATCATTCATTCGGTCGACGCATGCAACAAAGAACAAAAATAAAAAGTATTATAAAAAATGTCTGCCAACCATGCGGAAATAATTTATTGTTTTGCAAATTAATTAACACAATGGCGACGGTTGTCAACACGGCAATTACGCCGATGTACAATTTTTTAAAGCGTTTTTCCATCCGACGGAATATTCAAAGCGTTTGAGCGTCGTTTTAACTTATCTAGTTTATTTCGTCTCGTGTTAACTGAATTTAAAAAATATGTGAAAAGAATGTTCTCGCAGATGGAAAAATTCAGGAAAATTTATTTTTAATAAAAAATCTTTTTCCAGAACTCTTCGTGTGAAAACATATTTTCCGGGCGAAATTTTGTAATGCGGTTAAACTGACGTGTATTATATTAGAACATTTATATTTATTAAAAAGCATAGAGAAGAAAGTAAAATAATAGCTTATGAAAGTTTTCTTAAATGTTTTACAAAAAGCCTACCATTTAAGTTGATTCACTGGCGCCAAATGAGTTGTCAAAGACCTCCTAGAATAATAATGGTACAAGTAGATGAAACTCATTAAAATTAAATCAAAAATTAATTAATTACCATTAATTTTTTTAAATATTTATCGCTTCTTACAAAACAGGAAAACTCAACTTTTTTCTGTTCCGTTTTTGCCTTTAAGACGCGGAGAGTTTTATAGGTAATTCTTCTACTGTCTTCTGTTATTGTCGTCTTTCTTATCTTAATTATATTATATCTCTTATTTCTTTCGCGCTCTACCTAACGAACGAACCCTTACAAAATATAGCTCTTCGTCTCAAAAGACGATAAAATTTTAAAAAAAAATGTGTGTGGATCAAGGTTTATCCAGATGTCCCCGATTTCAGATTTCATTTCTGCATACATTTTTACACGTAACGAATTGTAATGGGAATCAGACTATTGAAGAAAAATGACAAACTATGGTAAATAATATAAAGGCAGTAACAAAAAAACAGTGTGGCAAAAATAAAATCACAAAACAGACTGGTTGGACGAAGAAATAACATACCAAAAACGCAGACAAAAAATGCTGCAAACGAAAATGAGAAGGATAAAAAAAGATATAAACAATAAAAGAGATAACTATATAGGGCCAAGGAAAGGAAAGAAGTTGGATTTCTTTCCTAAATAAGAAAAGAGATGAAAACCTAATAGGAAATGAAGAACAACAATTAGAGAGGTGGAAAAACTATTATGAGGAGCTGCCGAAGTATTGAAAAAGAATTAAAACGAGAAGATCAAGTAAAGATTAAGAAATCTATACAAGAAGAATTTGACGACGTCTTGACTTTGAGGAAAAGCAACAAAAGCCCAGGAGAAAACGGAGTTTTGGCAGAAAACCTAAATATGGGGTAAATGATTTAAGAGAAGAAGTATATAAATTAATCAATCTGAGAAGAAGAAAAAATGCCAAACATATTGAACAAAGCTTTGCCAAATGCGAAAATTATAGAGGAATAACCTTATTAGACATGGTGCTTTCGACATTAAAAAAAATAGCAGAAAATGTGATGGGTGAATATCAAGCAAGATTTTTACGACAAAGCAAGTATGGAAGTATATGGAAATAAAGAACAAACAAGAGAAGGCTTTGAAAGCGGAGAATTTCAAAATTAAGAATGGATGGACCTAGAAGAATTGTTAAAAATCGAGGAAGTGAATAGTATCTATTGTATGTATATATGGTATGTATTTAAGGATACTGCTGAGTAACAAATGTAGGAAAGAAACATAAATTTATTTAAGAATTTCCAAAGCTTTAGATATGCAGGAGGTTTCGGAAGAATATTAAAGACTAAAGAAGTATCCGTAAAATAAGAATATATCAAACTGTTATACGTTAACAAAGAATAGAATAGATGCATGGAAAACAAAAATATTACTGTGTACCTTTGAAAGAAAGTTGACGGATATGGGCTGGGAAAGAAGGATGAATAGTATATGAAATGTACGTGGAAAAAAAGTAAGCGACTTCATTAAAGGTAAAAGATTACAATGGCTGACGCACCTATAAAGGATGGAAACCATATAGAACTACTAAAGACTTAACATGAAAAATACCTGAAGAACGGGGGAAAAGGTCAACCCCAGAACACGATGGAGAGAGGCTGTGGCGGATAACCTAGAAGAAAAGCAAATAGGAGTCTCGAGGAGAAGAGAGATAGGGTGAAATAGAAGAAAATCACAAAAGGTTACAGTTTGATTACTTTTTCTTCTATAATGTTTTTATTTTATTTAGACCTATTTGTTTTGTAAAAACTAATCTAAATGTTTGCCTTTTTTAAGATTTCTTTTCTATTTCTCTATTCTTTGGCTATATTTTTTTCACGGGTGAATGAGTGAATTATAGTTTCGTTTTACGCCTAATGAAAGCGTATATCATTGCCAAACATGTCCCTAAATTACAGTAATCATTAAAACATTTAAATGAACTGATTCCATCAAATATTACGAATTAAATTCGAAGACGGTAATTTCAATTTTATTAATATTTTCAAATCATAGAAATAAATGGTCATTCTAACGATCTAGCTATTTACTTAACCCATTTTCATAATCTCCATATTTGTTATCTTCAAATTTTTCTTGTCTAAAGAAATGGAGATAAAGAAAATAACCTTTTTTTATTAATGTAATATAAATAATGTAATCATGAGAGGAAAGTCACTGAAGTTGTGACTATAATTTTCTACTCGTCGAAACATTTTAATGGTATATTGACCAACAATTTTTAAATAAAGTTCCCATAAATTATTATTATTATTACAATCGTCGACAGAAATATTCAACCAGTCCATTCGCATTTAATGGGCTTGCGTCGTTATTCAAACGCACGTCGAATGAATTCGATTTATTTCACAAAGGTATCCAAACAATAGCTTCCTCCGTACGCTGCGTAACGACTATGGTATTGTTTAATGGCTTCTCTGTAACCGTATCTTCTATATGTAAATGTAACAAAAACATTGGTAAGTTTCAACAACTTATTATTATCAAAATATAAATCCACATCCACAAGTTAATAATTATAATATTTAATTTTATTTCTTGTATTTTAGTTTTAAATAATTAATTAAAGTTAATCAATTTTCCAGACTCAATTTCGAAATCTCGTAAAACACAAGATTTACAAAGTTTCTATTGCAATTTTTTCAATTCTTATCCGGTTATTATTTAGGGCACATTTTTCCATATTAAAAAGGTTTCAAGTGTAATGACAATTTCCAAGTCAAATAAGATCAAAATTAATATGCAAATTTTGCTAAAAAAGTGAAACCTTGTAATTAATATTTTAAAAAATTATGGATTGTTAAATTTTATATAAATAATAGAAATAAAAGAAATAATTATCAAAGCAACAATATAATTTAATCAATTGCTTCTCTCCTATTTGTTAGGTTTGTGGAAATTTAAAACAAATTAATTATATATTTTCATTCCCCATGTTTACTCATCATCTGTAACAAGTTCCATTGAATAATGAATCCTCTCCTTTGTAAATCAAATTTTTGGTAATCAGCACATAAACGAATCATTAATTATCGCCAGAGCATGAGAAAGACACAAGTTGAACTACGACGTAATAAACGTTAGTTTCCTAAAATGCGGGCGCCGGGATGCCTGGCGTCGTTGTGGCGTGTTGGCGTCCTGCCTGGTGCTCAATATTGATTTCCGCGACCCTACCACGAGGTCGCCCTTGCTGACGACGCTAACGGCACTCGCCGTCTCCATTTCTCACCCCGTTCGCGACAAGATGCGACAACAGAAGCACACGAAAAGCTCGTCCGAATATCCAATTTCGAAAGGAACGCACGTTTAGTCAATGCTGCTTTAATTTCTTCTCTATCTCTAGTGACACGATCACGATGTCGCAAAAACAATTCGACTTGAAAGGATAAGAGACAGTAGAATTTTTTTTTGGAAATGTGTTCGTTTTTCATGCCGTCTTCCTTCAGGTCGACTTGTTGAACGTGAAGAGGTCATATTAAAAAAAATTATTCATGCAAATATATCGCAAAATACGTTTGTTCTAGATTTATCATGTTTCTGTGGATCGCCTTTATTGGACGGAAATAACCAAAATATGTAAATTTTGTAATATAAATTGGACCGCAAATCTTCTGTCGTTTAGCGCTTGGTTTCTTGTGGCTTCTATACGTCAAGTTGAAGTGTGCCAATTTAAATAAAGAACAGTAAGTTATTGAAAACGTTACTCGTAAAGAATTGGACGTATCGAAATTGGAGAAAGACTAAAGCGAGGTAACAGGTAAAAACAGTAAATGTTTTTAACTAATTGAAAAATCAAACTGTGATGTAAGCATGAAATTTTAATTATTTTTTATTACATTTGATTCTGCCTGGCGCTGGCGTAACAAAAGAGAGTTGATACTTGAGCGAAAAAATTAAATAAATTACAATGTACATTTTCCAAACAATCTGAAGCATGAATTTCTAATTAAAAACACCTTTAATCGAAAACCTCAACCTGAATATTTTGACATATTTTAAGAACAATCCTCTCAAATAAATGTATGACACGACGCGTCTTAAAATTACAATATTGCAATGTGTTTGACATCAGTTGGACGTAATCACATTAAATTTCATTGGATATGCAAATTTTTTATCGTCGTCGAATGCGATTTTTTGTTTCAAATCGATGCAGTTATCAAGTTAACCCCATTCGTTTGTTGTATGACGCAGCACGAAAGAGATATCGCCACCAACGGCGCCACGCCAATACAGGGACAAAACGCAACTATGAGAGGGTGCATTAGACTTCCTAAAGGACACGTGTCGTGACTTCAGTCTGGCAAATTACGTAACGGGGAAAACGAGCGTGACTCAGTAAAGGCTCAGTTAAGCCTTTTGTAAATTTATGTAAATATCTGATACATTTTTATTACTTAGGGGATGACTCATAAGCAATTGACAATTTTGATATTATTTAAGAATAATTTTGTACGTTTCATGAGCTTTCTAAAATGATTATTAATATACCTGTTATTTTAAGATAAGACTTCTTTTATCGAAGATCAAAATGCAGAAAAAAATAAGTATTCAAATAGAACACAATTTATTATTAATGTATTACAATAATAATTTCGTCATGTAAGTCCTCCTGCCAACTATTCAATTTTGGAATTAAATTCAAATATTTGCTTGACAAACAACTTAATGTTAATGCTTTCTAATCCACCTAGACTAATTAATTCGGCCGGATATTATGAATATATCAATTTGTAAAGTGTGTTCCTGGAATGGCATCTAGCTTAAACTAAACCGATCAGGAAGTGTTCGAAACTTCGTTGGGATACGTGAATCATTAATTACGTCATTTAAAAGCACTGGCCACTGACACTTTGTTAATTAATATGCAAAAATCCCACTGATTTAGATCGATGGACCAGCTTCATTTAAATTTCTTTACCTTTTTTCATAATTTTTATTAAATTTCAGTACGTAGTGGGAACAAACGTATCGAATAGTAACCATCAGTTAATTAATAATTTCAAAGCCAATTGATTTAACACGCAAATAGCAATTTATTTGTATGTAATTCGTAAATATGCGTCGAATAATGTCGATAAATTGAAAGGTTAATTTGGAACATGTAATAAAATGTTTGTAATTTTGTTTGATCATCATTTATGACAAAAAATGGTTTGTGTATTTTTTGTAAATTTTTATTTGTTAAAGTTAACGCTGCCCCAAGTCTGAGTTCGTCGTAAACAAAACCAATGAAAGACATTTGGCATTAATCCAAATATTTAGCTTTGTTATTCTAGGTTGCAAATTTTTCAAATCTTTATCATTAGTAATCGAAATCAACTTTTAATATGAAGCTCATAAATCATAAACTACTGCGATCCTAACGAACAGCAAACCATTAATACTTTTTTCAAGAGAATTTTTTAATTTTAGTTTTAAACAGAAAAGAATAGCTAATTATATTTTGAATTTTAAATGAAATCTAAAACTAACCATAATTAATAGTCCTTTTTTTAATGAACATTATTTTCGGTGAAAGTCCATATCATCAAACTTCCTTTGGGTGAGCGGGAGATATTTTCTGATGTTTATAAATTTTTTTTTTTTAATTTTTCTTCTCAAAGACAACTTCCGATTGTTAAAATTCTTCAATTTATATATTTTGTATCTGTCTGTTTTTCTTTATAAAAGTTGAAAATTCTTCGAAGTACAAAATTTCTTCAACGACTCAACGAAACATACTGAGAGATTTTTGAGCATTTAATAATAATTATAATAATGTTTATTGTCGAGAATTCCAAAAGTACATAAACATTGTCAGACATGATGCATTAAAATACAAACAATATAAGATAAAAAACAATAGGATGACGGCAATAGAGATTCTAAGCAAGAAACTGATCCGTACTGGCTTTTCTTTGTTATTATAGATATTTTTAGATATGAATTGAAGAAAGGATCAATCTTGCAGTAAATCCATTGTTTTCTTCAAAATATTTAAAAGTATCTAAACTATTCACCACAACCCTCTAAAAATAACACTGTCATCATAATTGACTCATAAATTTCTTCGGGCTTCCTCTTTTACCTTCTAATACAAATAAATATTCGAATCCAAACTTAATACAATTTCTTCTTCCTAGAAAATTTATTCTAATCTACCTTTTGACGATGTTACCACAAAAAGCATATAATTTTGTTTAGTTTTTTGACGATTTCTTTAAATTTTGTAAGGCAATAAATCAAATTTCTTATTTTCAATAAGAATTTTTCTATATAAGTCTATATTCTATATTTTCTTTATTATTGAGAATGATTTATTTACCTTCGCGAAGTAGCAAATTCAGTTTCTTCTTCAGTTTATAAATGTTTGTTTTAATTCAAAAAGAAGATATTTCCTTCATTCAGGTTGTGTTTGGCGAACATCAAGTAAGAAATCCAACTTGTTTTCCACAACAAAAAGGTTTATCGCAATCTTTATAAAGTTACTCAATTTATTAAAATCAACAACAATCATCAACATTCATTTCTTCAAATTCTTTTTTCTTCTTCATACGAAATTATTTATTGCCAACCCAACCCAACCCAATAAAACGAACAGAAAGTACGTGTTGAAAATTTTCTTCGTCATTCATAATCCAGTTCCAGTCGCAACCCTTTAAATTCTTCATTTTAATAATCAACACAAAATATTTTAAAACAAATTTCTTTTGAAATTCCTTAAGTCAACCCACCCTGTAAAACTTTGTTTGAAAATAAACCAGTTCCAATTCTTGTACATAAGACTTCATGAATGCAAAAAATCCAAGCAGGTTGCAGTTTTTGTTTTTTTTTTGTTCTTTTTCAAATTCATTCTTTTTTTTATATAGAGTCAAGGGTAAAATTGGTTGCATGAAAATCAGCCCAACCCAACTCGTCTTCTAGAAGGAAATAAACCCTCTCGACACTTGAATTGCATGAAACAAAAGAATCAAAATTTTTTTAAAATTACTATCTCAGTCCTTCTTTAATTTTTTTTTTCAGCTTACAAAAAGTGAATTAAAAATCCAGCCCAACCAAAGTTCAGAACTTCACCGAATCTCATTTTCGATTTTGTTGAAACTTTGTGAACATTTTAAACTAATTTTCAGTTTTTCTCAACGTTTGTGCAGTGTTGAGAATGATCCCAAGATGTTTGTTTTGTGAAAAAATGTAACTTGGATGGTTTCCTCTTTATTCGTGATATTTTGTATCTCAGTTGGCCTTGGAAATTTGAAATTTTGGCTGTGTAAATATGACTTATCGCGAAATCAATTTTGTCGATGAAGGTTGTGTTACCTTGTTTTTTTTGAAGGGGGGAGTTTTGTCTGTCGAGGTTATGTTAGCTTGCCCCCCTCGGAAATTTCACGAACGAAAAGTTAAATTGAAACAGCTACAAAAAAGTTATGAATTTTGAAAAGTTTGTGTTGTGTTCTTTTTACATTGTAATTGTAATAAGAATTGATGACGATTTTTCCGCTTAATTGCTTTAAAAAATTTCGTACCTTTTTCTCTTTATTGCTTTATTAGCTTATGCTTTATCGTGAATCAGTTTCTTACTTTATCTTTCTTTTTTTTCCTATGAAATGAATGAAGCCATAACCTTGCTTTAGAATAATTTCTATTCCCTAAGGAAACGAAAGATATGTAATTCCATAATTTTTATAGATTAGATTTCGATATCTTACAAACTTGTTTATAACACCAGTCAAAATGTTATAACTTAATATTAATATAATAATATATAATATTAATATAATAATATATATTATTTCGTGAAATGTATTTCAATATACATTTCGAAACGAGTTGATATTTAACCACAATTTTCATTATTACATACACGAGTATTAACTACATTTACACCGCAACAAAATTGTTTCATATTCATTAACGTTTGTACAAATAAAATAATTTCATTAAATAGTCTGACGCTAAAATCCAAAATTGATTCCTGTACACGTCAGTGAGCATCCAATTCAATAAAGTCAACATAAACATTTGTTAAGTTTCGTCATTTAATTCGTGATTTAATTTATAAATGCGTCTCACGTAAGAAAATCGTTTAAATTTCAATTAACTTTCACGAAATTCAATCTCATTGGTTTCAGTAACGATTACTGCTTAGCATTTTCTATACTTAGAATAATTTCATTCTATCGGATAGCATGTTCGAGTCGAATGAGATTTTCCTTCAAAATTATTCGATTTTCCTTCGAAATCGTTCGATTATAGCTTTCTTTGTATCGAAAATATCGAAAAAAAAAAAAAACATCAGCGGTGTTACAATTCATTCAAGCGTTCGATTTTAATTTGCTCTTACCCGAGTGTTTAACAGTGATTTCCAATTGCATAAATGTAGAACATAGTGCTTTGCCAATTACTTGTTTCAGGTTTAAGCATCCTCATAGGTCACTAAAACAATACCACTCGGGCACAATGGATAGCGACAGTGCGTTATTAATAGTTAGTGAACTTGCATTAATTAATATATATTATCTTCAGAGTAGTTGATATTTGTCTATATTACAAATTTCTTAAGTTATTTCATATAAAATGATTAACAAGATGTACTTTACCTGCTAGACTTAATTCAATAAACTTTATGAAAGAAATGCTGCTGATTTGAAAGGAAAGTATAAGTCGAAAGCGCTTATTGAACCAATTTCTAAAGTAATTTGAATATTACAAGCTAGTTCAATGCCTTGCATACGACCCATTTACTAGACTTTGTAACGTTTGTGAATAATCCACACATATTACTAACCATATTTTTATATAAAATTTTTATGTAACTTAACATATAATATACTAATACCAGTAAGCTTTGTCAACTCTTGCAACAATACATATTTGTTAAGATTTTTTGTTCTGATTCCTTTAATTAATACAGATGACATCTTGTTTATAAGAAAACACTGATCACGTATCACGTATCAATTTATTTTTATTTTTTATTTAACCTCAACAGATCGAATCTGTTATAGAATGAGTTGCGGTCACGACCGGCCAGTTGGAAACTTATTCGAGCATTCGCTGCAAGGATTAGGAAAGGTGGAAAACCTAAAATAATTGGGCCAATAACAATGTTAGAAACACAGTTCAAACTTTATCTCGGAAACATCAACCCAAGTAATTCAAATTGTGTCGAAATGTTACCATAAAAATAAATTTCTCGCATATCTACTAAGGTTTGAACCCTAGACTTTGAGAATTCAAATCTAGTCTATCTATAATATCGTGTAATTTTTGAATTATTTAATTTTTTTAAAAACGAGTTCGCTAATTTTTTCGTTTGTAACGAATATAATGATTTTTTCAAATTACCTTCATGTTTATGAAGGTATTTGAAAAAATACAAAAAAATTGTATTAAAAAATTACGAACGTTTATACAGGCTGGTTTATAACGTACGGAGGAGATTGAAAGGTTAGTAATGGAAGATCAAAATAAATATTTTTTCTTTGTAAACTTTTGATCAAAGATCAATGACAAGAAAGTTGCATCAGTTTAAAATGCTTAAAAATTAACGCCCACTTTTTTAATACCACTGATAATGAGGAAGCAGTGTTTTCTCGTTTCCATAGAAACGTGCCTCTTATGAACTTCTCTTACTATACTTTTAGTCTCCTCCATACGTTATGAATCGCCCTGTAAGTATAAATGACGTTGTTATTAAATTATCGAATCAATGTTTAGTGTAGATATTTCTTATGACGACAAAAACCAAAAATAATTAAAACATTTTTTGTTGTCTATTTTAAACCATAATTTGTTGTCTATTTTAGACACGTAATAATTTTATATAAAATATTCCAGTGAAAATTCCCTCCAATTAAATTTTGCATAGTTGCAGGAACGATCAGTACTATTCGATTTAAAGTTGGGTGTGACATTTCGGTTTCATTGAAAATCAATCATGCAAACCTTCACTAAAGCTATTAGACGTTTGCTTTTGACCGTCAGTTTACCCTCAAAGTACGTTTAATTTATTTTAAAACGATAAGGAATTTCATTATTGATTTGACGTGCTTTAGATATAAATAAATTTAAAATGATTTAAATCAGTGTCACCTACATAGGTGGTGTTTAATGATGTTTATTTCAACTTTTTAATTATTTTTATAACGAATTAATTAAAATTAAATCCTCAGTCGTTAATAATTGTTATTTATAAAATAATTATTATTATTATATTATATATTATTATTATTTATAATATAAAATTGCTTAAATTGAACGAATGTAATAGGGTATTCGTAATTAAGAAATTTTAATCAAGCAATTTTTATCAATATTTTTCGTTTTGTTTCAAGCAGAACTCATTCATCTTGTTCGCTACAATCCTTAACAATTTGATTTGAACTTCGAATTAAATTTTCCAAATGTTTTCATGGAAACCTAAAATTTTAATGAAAAAAATTTTCAGTAAAACTTTTAACATATTAAAAATACATACAATTACGACCAATGAATGTGTATTTTCCGATTAACATTTACTCTGAAATTATCGCGAAACAATTTTTTATTAAACAATATTTTACCTTGTGCACCATTAACATTACATAATCTACCGCACAAGCTTTAAATTTTACCCGAGTTTAAAAGCTCAACTCGAGAGTTGGATAAATATTTATGAAGCGGCCCAATTTTACATTTTCTGAAAGTACCTCTATAATGGTTATTTTATACGAGGAATGTACATTTCACTTTATGTAGTGTGAACTTTCAGTATTTAGATTTATAATATTTATAATTTTCGTAGTTTCATTATTTTTTAAATTCCTAATATATGGTCCAGTTTGAAAAAAAAACTGTCACTTAACGAAAGATGTGTGCCTCGAATAGCAATTAAGGGTTCAGGAAGTAAATTACTGAACAATTAAAGTGGCTTGTTTCTACGCTGGAATGCATATTACTTGAAAACTCGACAAGGAACAACCGAAGCGATCTAACTTTCAGCTATATTTTCATGCAGAGCTCCGTTGTTCGCACTGGTGCAACCGCGACGGATCGCCTGCATTGCTTCCAGGAATAGGTTGTTATTCAATTAAATGGAACTTTAAAATAAATTTTCTTACTAAATTACGAAGTTTATTTAAAGAAATAGGAACTATATCGTATTATTTTAGGGGCAAACATTAATAAGTTAACGGAATCGAAATTGAATGTGAGGGCGTTTTCTTAGGAAACCCCCACTGAAGAAATGAAATCCTTGCCTTGGATATTGTTATTGATTCTTTTACAATATTTCGATTTTTAAATCATCTGCTAAGTGACACAGTATTAAACTTTAAAGAAATGAAAATTTAATGACATTTTCAACCCAATCAGAATTAGACGACATACAGTGCTCGAAGGAACAGGGTTGGACACGCCGCCTTGTTGTACTCCAGATTTTATACGACAAAGTTGTCTTGGACTTGATCTGGGTGCTTTATTCAGAAATAACGATCTATGAGTTAAGATTTTGGGATGAGAAAGTAATTTAGTGGAAGAATTTTTTGTTTTGTAGAGCAGGTAGTATGACAGATCCTGTCGGTTTGCTTTATGTAAAGACACCGGAACAATATATTTTCTTCAAAATCGTGTTTTATTCCGTTGTTGCTGTGTGTACTTGTTCTATGATGGAATGTTGCGCCCTAAATCCAAATTGGTATATTGTTATGATTTGACGTTCTTGAAGTACAGGTTCTAATTTTTCAAACTGCAATTTTTCAAACAACTTTCATAGGGAAAAAACTTATTGGTCTGAAATACTTTTTTCAACGGCTTTCCCGGTTTTGGAATCAGAATGATTTCTGCAACCCTCTACTAGACTTGACGTTTTGTCGTGATTTTCAGAAAACAAACTAACATTACTAATAAATCTCGAATAGTCAAAACACTTCATAAAAAATACATTGTTAAATAATTTAAGATTATAACAGTAGATTGTCTTCAAAAAGTGAGAAATATTTTTCATCAAAAGTCGTTAAAAAGGTTCACGTAACGGATTATTAAAAATTCCTCGTTAACTTTTTGAATACGACGTGTCATTTATCTCTCAGTATATTTTAACATAATTTCTTTTATATGAATACGTCCATTAATCTGCAGGTTATCACTGGCGGATTTCATTATGTATGATGTAAAATAAACCGTTATGATTTATGTTCCTCTTAAAGTAATTCAGCCTATTTGTGACACAACAAATTAATGTTTTTGTTACCTACTTTTATAGTGGCCTCCGTGTTGCTTTAATCTCGATCTCGATGTGAAATATTATGTTTGTCTTTTTTATATCATCATATGCTTCATTATCTGCATCATCAATTAGATTTATTTAAATTATTTTATGGTCTCTTACATTTTTCTAAATTTCTTTCTTTTTTCTTCACAGAATGACAAAGCAAATTGCTGGAAAACGGCAACATAAAATTTGTATACTTAAGCTTTATGTCTTCGGAATGTACGTCATATTCTTCATTAAACAGCAACTTTTATATGAGTTCAAATTTTAAAAACGAATCTCTATCTTAATTCGTTTTGAATTGGTGTTTGGAATCAAGCATTTCTGATCTAAAAAAGTAAATAAATTATTTGATATTTATTGAACGTTGATATTGACACCGCAATTCCTACTGTAAAGAAAGTCGCCATAAAAATCTTTTTACTTTAATATAATGTGTTTCATTAAAAAATCTGTAAAGCTAGTTATAGTCTCTGTGCTCGAACACACATATTGCAAATATATTAAAACCAGCCACATTGAGCCAGCTTGCACATTTATTGTTGCGTTGCGAAAATCTGCTGCTGTATTTAGTACAAAGATACCGGCTTTTATCTTTCATTTTGTTGTGAAGCACTAGTCATTTTCTTCCGAAAAGCGCATTACTTTAATCCGTTTACTCTCGAAATTATATAGTGTAACACATCCGCTTTAATTAAAATATTTTGTTGCTAAAATGTTGTTTTTACTTTCATCTCGCAACGTAATACCCTGAAAGCACTGGACGGACAAAACTAATTCCGCTTCATTAAGGCTTTGTTTAATAGCGCTCGCCCGTCGAACATAAAGCCCATTTAATGCGATAATGATTTTACTAACTATCGTCGTTTCGCACAGACATGATTTTGTTTCGGAACCTTTAATTTTTTTAACGAGCAAGACGTTTGAAATTAACGTAGAAGGAAAAATATACAATGATGATTTAAGAAATACCAAGGCAAATAATGTACATATCCGTAGACCCAAAGCAGCTTTAAATGTATAACTAGAACAGTTTTAATATAAAAAGAATTTAATGGGCAATTAGTATCGTTTCCAAACGAAAAGGATATTTAACAAAGATTTAATTTGCGTTGAACGCAAAATCTTTCAGGATCCATATTTCACCCTAATTAATAAGTGAAGTTCTGTAATTAAAAACCTCGTTCATTAAATAGTCTGCGCTTTCGTCGAGTCGTTTTCACCGCAGTAATGAATCTATTTTTCTCATCACGCACCCGCCCCCAACCCCGTCTTCATCATTAGACATTTGTATTTTTTTTTTGTTGTTGCAATTTTTAACGAGCGCGTAAATATCGCTTTAGCAACTGAGTAAGAATATTTGCATTGAATATTTGTCTCAAATACTGTACCGTTTTCACCGTTTTCACAAAATCGCTATTTACTGTTTGAGGTTGAAATAAACATGTTTATTCCACATGTCCATGTTTATTTATTGCCCATGAGAAAAATGTTTCGAAACAAATTAATTTTCAACACTTCAAAATAGAGTCACACTTAATTCACACGACGACCTCACTGAGCATTAATAACCTCAATCTTTTCGATGTGCCGTAAAAAAAAATTACAGTTGCCCTAATTAACGGTCTAACCTTTACATGAATAATGAATAAATGATGTATCAGTAAGAAAACCAAAAACAATAACGTGTCAAAAGTTGAAGAAAGACAATAAGACACGGAAAATTGAAATCGAGAGGATCGTGCTGGAAAGTGTTCACGATATGATAAAATTAAAATAGTAAATGTACCAATTTTACAAACACCCAAACCTAAATCGGCAAAAACGGCGATTCTGTCTTATTATATAAAAATGTACATAGGTATTGCAGTTCGTAATTCATAATCGATAATTATTAATTACAGTGTCCCAAAAGAGATACAACAAATGTCCGTTAACGTAAAGGATTTTGAACCTATCTACTTTTTTTGTTTTGTTTCTCAAAGTCACCTGTATTGTATGCAGAAAGCTTCCTCGTAAATTAATTTTTTGTGAGATTTTGCGAACGTCCTTTTGGGAATGTCCTTGAAACATAAGTAATACAACGTAAGTCGGTTTAAAATTTTGAAGAAATATAGAAGAATTTTAAGTTGTGTAAAAAAAATGTATGGACTTTAAAATAAGTTCTTTAACTTGTTAATTAATTTGTAAACACAAACAGCTATTAATAATTATTAATGTCAAATTCTATAATATTTTTAACAATTATTCTGTAATAATAATATTTTATATTCATTTTAGAAAATACTGCTCAAATTTAATATTTTAAAAATTTGAAATGATACTAAAAATTGGAAAAAAATTAACAATTAAATAAATTTTTTAATTCCGCGAACTTTTAAATTTATTATGCAAAAATCGATTTTAAACTGAAAAATTTGCAAAACAAATGTCAAAAAAAAACAATTGAAGTAAGATGTAAAAAGTTTCATACAGACGGATAGACAGATATAAGTTTGAAAATATTTGGAAACAACAACGAAATTCGATTTATTTTTTATAAATTCAAGATACACATTTAATTCTCGTTCTTCAATTGTTTTTAATGTATAAAAATAATAAAAAAAAACTTTTAAAATCAAAACAAAATAATTTTTAAATACTTGTCAATACAAAAAAATAAGAACTTTATTTTTTTTAAACAAATTTAAATTATGAAATTTATTTACTCATTAATTTGTTCCAAAAATGGTTTATTGTTATTATATTTATATATTTTAAAAATTTGAAATGATACTAAAAATTCGAAAAAAATTACCAATTAAAAATTTTTTTAATTCCGCGAATTTTTAAATTTAATATGCAAAAATCAATTTTAAACTGAAAAATTTGCAAAACAAATCTCAAAAAAAACAATTGAAGGAAGATGTAAAAAGTTTCACACAGACGGATAGACAGATATAAGTTTGAAAATATTTGGAAACAAAAACGAAATTCGATTTATTTTTTATAAATTCAAGAAACACATTTAATTCTCGTTCTTCAATTGTTTTTAATGTATAAAAATAAAAAAAAAACAAATTTAAATTATGAAATTTATTTACATATTAATTTGTTCCAAAAATGGTTTATTGTTGTTATATTTATAGAAGCAAAGAAATAAATAAATTGAATAATCATCAAGCTAACTATCATTTCATTGACTTAAATTAAAAAAGCGCTTTCAATTGTAGGCAGCTTCAAATCAAATCAACTACAAAGGATTCTCTTTCCCCAATACAATAAAAAGCATAACATCCTTAAATGCATCTGTTGCAACAGTTAATACAAAAGCGTAGGACAAACAGGAATCCGAGGCAAATCT
Organism: Lethrus apterus; assembly: GCA_018397195.1. Lineage (NCBI taxonomy): Eukaryota > Metazoa > Arthropoda > Insecta > Coleoptera > Geotrupidae > Lethrus > Lethrus apterus. The sequence goes on from JAFFZR010002787.1 coordinate 22,006, forward strand.
ACTTATCTCGTAAAATTAGTAGTCGCACTTGATTATTGTCTCGGGAGTATTTGTGTTTATTGCACTGTTTTGCGCTACTAACACGACTCGGATAATCTAAAAAGCGGTAAACACAAGACATTTATGGCAATTTCCTAGCTTTCAGTAGACAATAATTTTAAAATTATTTTAATCATAATTTTTAATATTTAATTTAATTAAGAATTTAAAACGAGTTTAATATGTAACGCACATAATCTTGTAATTATATCCAACGTCTAAACAGCTTAACACAAGAGACACACGTCAAAGTACACCCTCGTTGTTGTCCGGATATTCGTCCATTAGTCGGCACCCATGAGCCTGTTGTAGCTACGGAAATTGCATCCCATTGTTTAACAGCAGCTCGGTATCTCATACATTATCGAGGAGACGACGCCACGAGAATTCATTTCGTATGAATTATCGCATATATATGTGACAACACGCGGAAAACAACGAACAAATAATTCCGTCAACATAAACAATGAAAAAAGTTTCCTGCGTGAAACTGGAGCTACGATGACACGGAGAAATTTTAATAAAAGCTATGATGAAATATTCCAAAATTACGAACGCTTACGTGCGGAATGGAAATGTTTATCGCCTTGTTTGTATCTCGTCGTTTCATCCACCGTTTCATCTGACATTTAGGACGAATATGTCAATGATTATAAATGGTTGTCATATTCCTTTTAATTACCATATAAATTTTTTAAAATTATATTTTTTATGTTGGTCGTATATTGTACTTGTATTCATTTAAATCAAATAGTATGAACTGCGACTTTGAAGTCTGAATGTACTTAAAATCGAAAAAAAAAAATTGAATTAAAAAAAAATGAAAATAGAAAATGGAAACAAAACAGCAAAACGAGATATTTTTAAAATAATAATATAAAATAACAATATACGTCATTTCTAGCAGCTTTAATAACTTTTCAGGAAATATAACTTTTTGTACAAGCCTACTAAGCCTGAAGAGCTAAACTATGTATATACAGGATGGACCATCGTATAGCATATTCACGAAAAATTATATTTCTAATTATCTTAGGAACTTGAATTTAGCGGTCAATAATCTACAGTGGAAGTACTACAAAATAGCCATTCTATTTTTTCAAATAGACGCTCCGAGTAAAAAAATTGTAATTTTATATATTTTTTTATCAAGTCACTAGAATCAAAATATCACAGACAACGCATTTCTGATATTAAAAATGTTTAAGGGGTCATAGATTTCAAATTAATTAGACTTTTATAAATTTGGATATGAAAATGTGAATAATTTATTGCGACAACCCATTGTAAATCATAAATGGTGCAGCCGAAAAACTACAGGTGTTTTTCATTTCAGAACCGGGCTTAATAATTTATTTTAAACCCGGTTCGGTAAAATGAATTACGTTTGATGTTTAAATCACTTTTAATTCAACTTTGGCTAATTATCTTTTTTTTTCCTTGAGCATGCAACCAAA
>JAFFZR010002791.1:6030-23431 GCA_018397195.1 Lethrus apterus
CACATACTGTATATCAACGTAGGAAATTTTTAAATGAAAGAATTCATTGATATTTTTTATTTTCTGACTGTATATTCCACTATCCTTTCATTTATCGACGTTTCGTTCATATTCCTAGCGGACATCTTCATCTTTATACCGATTGATTTAAAATTTTAGATTTTTCGTTGAATTTTTTTATTATTAGGTCCCCAAGGAATGCGCGAAGATACATCGGACGACGACCAATCGTTCACACTCGAATACATTCCAAACTATAAGGTATTTTTTTTTATTTTTCGTTGTTTCTCGCCTACAAAATAAAATTTAAATAATTTTATAATAAATTTTAAATATAAATAGATCCTAAATCCCCAAAAACGGATTAATTTAAATTTGAACCTAATCTTATGTATGGAATTTTCTGTTACAAGCCTGTTCCTCTTATTATTTTTTATTTTTTGCGATAATTTGGCGATAAAATTTTGTAATTATTTACCAGCAAAATCTGATTCTAAAATCTATAAAAATGAGTAATTGGGTGCGCCGACCTTGTTTACGTGTACGTCCAAATTTTAACTACTAAGTCGGCGATATTAACGTTTTATCATTATTTTTTGATCATACAGCAACAAAAAAACTTTCAGTAATAAAAATTACGAAATTTTGTCTTGAAAGTCTTACTGTCTGCGCATACGAATTTGCCTGTTAAACTAGTCTGTTTAACAAGGGTTTTGTTAATTTTTACTACTGACTTTGTTATTTCAATAAGGAAGAGTCGAGCGCTTTGCAAAAATCCCCAAGCGAAAAAAGTCACCGAACGCCATGGGACAAAATAAGAGATATCATCCACACTCGCAACAGCATCAAAAAACGCAACCGTCTAAGCGCGAAAAGCGACGATTTTCGTATCGACGAAAGCATAGGAAGCGACAACGAAGACGTCTTCGAAACCACCAACCAGAAATATCCCCCACTGGTCGTACGTCCAGATACGTCCGACTTTGATCAAATACCACTGGACGTCATAGAAAGATATCAACAAATCAAAGACGAGGATAACGTAAGTGACGATTTAGGTTTTGTCATTTTAATGACAAAATTTTTAGATGTATAAGGAAGTTTCGGACAGTTCGAAGTGGACAAGGGTAAAACAAGCGTTTTTGTCGAGGCCATCTATTAGTCGAGTGATCAACAGCGACCCCTACAGTCCAATATCTGAAGGGTACACTATAGGTACTATGAAAAAATTCCCTAAATGAAAATTTCTTATTTTTTGATTGCAGACCAAAAAGGTGATATCTCAAAACTCCAAGAGGAAATCCAACTCAACTATAAAGAATTACAAAACAAACTCAGTTTGGAATTTCACGATAAAATGCGCGAATGGGAAAAAATTAAACAGAGCTCGAACAACGCCCTATCGAACGCAACTACCGGGTCGGTTCCTTCCTCAGACGACGCCAAAGAACAAGCTTTTAAGAAGAAAATGGAAGAATGGGAAAAAATCAAAGGACAAACCAAACATAATTTGCAGTTGAAAAGCGAAGAGCACCTCCAGCCGGAATTCAGGAAGAAATTGCAAGAATGGAACAAGATCAAAAAGTCGAAAGACGACGCTTCGACGACCAGTCCGAAAAAAAAGTTGGGCGAGTGGCCTCGTTGGAAATCCATAAGCGGACATCGACCGGAAGCCGCACATTTGGAATTTACGCCGTTATCCGACGAATTTTTGAAAAAATTGGAAACGTGGAAGCAAATAAAAGCGTCCGCTTACAACGATGACGGCGACGCTTTAAAAACGCCCAGTCCGAAGTTATCGCGTAAAGACGGATCCAGCAGACAGAGCAAAAAACTCAAAGATCAAAATGAAAAAGAAGTGCAAAGGTTGGAGAAAGAACGACAAAAATTCGTTGACAGAGAAGAAAGGTATGGGATTAAAATGTTTAAAAAAATTTAATCGTTTTTTTTTAGGTTGTCCAAACTTCGAAAACCGGCGATGGGCGACAGCAAAAAGGATATTTTTGTACACACTCCTTCGGGTTTTTACAGATTCGAAGGGATTTCGAGGAAATTCACGCAAAAGCTTTACGAATGGGAAAAGGCGCAAGGTATAGGACCTGAAGCTTCGACCATAGCTTTGCTGAGCTCGTGCTACGTTCCCAATGTGCATTCAAAAATCAACAAACGTAATTTGTTTGGACTTTGGACTTATAATCGACCTAAATTTTCAATTCAAATTTTAGATGAATCACCAAAAAAACTGATTAAGTCAAAATCAGCTGATAGCTTCATGAATTCCGAACTGAATTTAAATCACGCATTGATCAGTCAACAACCGTCGAGTTTATCGTTAAACGACGTGGAAAATTTAGAAAACGAATGTCTGCTTAACACGGCCATGTCATCGGTTCCGGACATCATACGTTCGAGGGAAAACGTCGACGCCGAAGAACCCGAAGCCGTCATCGTTGAAGTCGAGGACATCGTCGAAGAAACGGCAGGTCCGTTGGAACCGATCATGGATCAAAAACACATCCCAGTTTATCAGCATCAGGAAACCTTTAGCATGTGGTGAGTTCATCAAAACGCCGATTAAATCGAATTAATTTCCATCAATACATAGCACGTGAAAATTGTATTCGTAGTGAGGGTGAGACCAGAGCCGCGCCCAAAGTGCAAAGAAGCGAATCTACGCGCGCCCAAAACAACTACATCCTCATCGAGGACGTCATTGATCTGATCAAGGTGTTCATCGACACCGAATACGACATCAGGTTGGTCAATGTGTAAAAATTTCCACTTTTAATTTGTGCTTTTCAGTCAACGCGAAGCCGCCCAAGACGCGCAAAACGAAACAAAAATTCCCAGTTGTTTGAAGGTAAGACGCAATTTTTCCACGATGAAAAGTTGAAAATTCTTTTTAGAATTTGTATCGTTTGCAAGAGGAGACTTCAGGTCGGATGATGGAAAAATTAGTTGAGTTGCAAGAGGCCAACCTCAAAGTGACCACGATTTTTGGCAACGAATCGAATTATACGACATCTAGATTATGCGACGTTTTGGACTCGCTTCAAGATATTTCCATTGGTTTGGTTCAATTGGTGAGTTTTTCGCAGAATTGGACGTCTATAAGATGTGAGTTTTAGGCAGAAAGACTGCACACGGAATTCAGCAGTCGTTCGAACGAGACGAAAGTTTTTAACTCGAGGCAACGGTACGGAAATATTTTCTTTGTTCTTAATCAACAGAATTCGAAGATTTTGGAAATGAGGAGAATGTTGAGTTACTTGTGTGCTGCATCAGGTAACTAATTTTACAGTGAGCGTCGTTAAACAGAAACTTAAACTTCAACTATTTAAGATAAATTCTCCATCAATATTTTTAATTCAGTTTCCGAAAATCATCACAATAATCAGACCAAAATTTTCAAAACCGTTCCCAAATCAATCTAATTTTTACAGTGAATTTTGTGTGAGTGAAGCATACATATTCTTAGAAAATCAGATATATTTTTGTATTGAACTGATGTTTAGATATTCAGTCGTCGACTGAACAATCAAAAAACAAATAAAAATATTGTATGTTGATTTTTCTGGGTTTTAGGTATAAGCAACCATTGAGTTAGATTGTTTGATTACATAGATATACAGATATTCAGGCCATCAGTTCAATCAAAAGACCAAAAATCAAGCCAAATTTTATGGTGATTTTTAGCATAAACAGCCAAAAAATTGTTTTGTACAGACTAATATTCAGATATACTGATGAATCAACTAATCAAATAAAAAGTCCTAAAATAGACCAAAATTAACTCTAACTCTAATCTTAGCGCGTTTCTAGTATATATTTTGCAAACAAGATCAGAAAAATCGATTATACTGATATTCAGATATTCAGTAAGATGAACTAATAGATATTTGATTACTCAATGACGTTTTTGCATTTTTTAGATTCGACCACACCTTCAAGAAAAAAGAAATTACAAAGAAACGTCCTCAGAAAATGCCTATCCAGAGAAAAAACTCCAAAACGAAGTTCGTGCAAAGAATCTACAGGAACCGACAACGAAGTGACACCGAACGAAGACCTAAGCGCGCAAATCGCACAGGGCGCCATCAAAAAACGATTTCGTTATCGACAAAAATCAAACAATCAAACGTTAGACGAAAGCGACGACGAAACGCCATCGAAAAATCGCGGGCGAAATTCCGATGACGAGGAAGTCGATCCCAACGTAGTCCAAAAGGTCGTGGTGCCCACCAAACCCAATTTCGTGAACGTGCCCGAAACACTACCGAGAGATCTGACGGATTCGCCCGTGCAAGTTTTCGTCAAAACCACGCGAAGACTCTTCACGCCGATCGTGACGAGTTCTTTCGCGCTCGAAAGTCGAAAAGTTGAAATTTCGGTTTCGCCCACGGTGACTGCCGTGCCGTCGTATCACAGCGTTGAAAATCCTACGATCGAGAGAAACGAACAAATTTATGGATTACCTCCGTTGCCCGTTTCTCCAATTACGCAACGTAAAGCGAGTAAGGAGATTTCTCCCAACATACGAATGATGATGGTGCGTTACAATCAGAAGATCCAAGAACAAGACGCGCCTCGTTCTGCTGGTAGCAGTGGGTCTTCGTCGCCTGTGGCTTGGAGGTCGCCCGTCATCGAAAGGCGAGTAAAAACACAAACGGAAAAATACCAACAAGACTTATTGAAATTGTGTGCGGGAAACGAAGTCAAAAAATCGGCCAGTTTGGGGATTGTGAATCCGAACGATCCAACGAAATCGGTGGATACGAGAAGCATTTTGAAATCTTGCAGCGCTACCAATTTTGACGTAAAAAGACGTCGCAATACTTCTTTGAAATTGACCATGCCGGACAAATCGAAAATCGACGTCGACGACAGAACCCATAAGTTGCTGAAAGCCAAAGAGGAATTTTTAAACTCGCCCGTTAATTCCCCAGTAAATGAACCTTTGTTACCAAATGAAGATATAAAATATCCGGAACGAAATCGTCTGAGCCAAATCAGCGTTGGCAGTGAATCCAGTTACGATTCCGCCGCTTGTGGCTTATTGATGAAATCAGCCAGCGCTGGAATGATCAACATCGATGTGGAAGCCTACAAACAAATCGATCCGGAAGTGCATGGGGGAGGTTACGTATCTTTGCCGCGTTACAATAAAAAAAACAAAGGACTTATGTCGAACATCGCGTCGAAATTTCGAAAAGTCAAGATGCGACGCAACAAAGAGTCAAAAAAATTGAACACGATATCAACCCTTTGCAGGCAGAGTTTGGTGGTTGACATCAACGATGGTAGTCAAGAAACTTTGACGTTGGAGACCGGATCCAGGAAGGATAGTCTGACCGTACCTCCGGATTCGAAAGGATCGTCTTCTGGTGATACATCGCCGTCACCATCCAGATCGGGTAGTTGGATGAAACTACCCAGAATCTTCAAACCTAAATAATAAATGAAGCTTTACTAACACTATGAGGGCATTTAAATATTTTTTGTTATCGATTCTAATAGATTTTTATTAAAATTTTTATATAAATTATCGTTTCTTCTTTTTATTTCATGTTAATAATAATAATAAATCAATTTTATGAAATCATCTAAATAAAATGAAAAAAGTTGCGTAAATTTATATTAAAAAATGTCAATCTTTTTATAATTTTTTGACGAGTTCCGCACTTACCCAACAAAGTTACTTTTCCTGTAATTTATGGCGCAGTCTTTCTTTTATTGTGCGCCTTGATGCGGTTTCAATAATACAAAATTGGCACGTGCAAGACAATAGCAACTGTTGCAACGTTTCGCAAACGCCAAATGTTCGGTATGCGGTAGCTTACGGGAGCGGACCCCCGATGGTCATTATTTGTCCATCTGCGGTCACTGACTTCCAATACGAGAAAATCGTTAATCATCCCTGTGTAGGTGTTCGGGTCGTGCCGCCCCCAAATGCGACTTTGATTGACTCCGGCGTAAATGATACGCCACGATATGAAGAAATAACATACGCAAGTGGAAAATTACTTATTTGGGGCGATTTCGTTTGAAAAGTTTTCAAAATACTGTAATTTGTGCAAAAAATATTGAATTATATTTCGATTTAAGTAAATGCTTAATGGGATAACATCCGCTATGATTTAATACATTAAATTTCATGTTTTTTTCTACTTATTAAAATGATGTTTCAAAATTTTGCCCTTAAATACTTGGGACAAAACTTTGTTCTTCAGCTTTTTGCTTTCGTGAGGTTTCATGTGTATTTTGATTGAAATTTAAAAACGATACGCAATCAAATTTTCAATTTAATGGTTTCAGGAATTTACATATAAATTAAATATATTTTAAAACATTTTCTCAAAAAGGTTGTAAATTTAAACCCTGTCGTGTATGCAACCATACATACACCATTTTAGAACTATATAACACAGGGATTACAGGAATCTACATTTTTGTCATAAAATTAATATCGGCCAATTAGATAAATATACAAGAAAAAATGTTATATAAAATCATAAAACGCTTAAAACAGTCAAATTGAACAAATTAATTGACAAATAAGGAATTAAAGCTTTAGGACCGCACATTTTAGACCGTACATTATAGACATTTCAACTGTCAAATACAGCAAAGGTATCAGAAAAATTTGTTATGTCAAAATTATAAAACACATTTAAATTAATTACAAACACAACACCATGGCATTAAGGGTCTGTAAGAGCTTGCGACAAATGCATCAACGCAAAAATCAGTAAGTATATTATCGGAGTTTCGTACATAAACTGAATAGATTTTTTAGGTTATGGCAATTGCAAAGGGTTTTTTCGCGGAATTCCGAATGGGACGACACGTTCAACATACCGTCGAAGAAAAAGGTGACCGACATGCCTCCGATGAGCGAGCCGGTCGTCGAGTTACCGGAACCCATTTATGCTTCATACACGGAAGACAATCAAGTAACTCAGATAACGACACTTTCCAATGGTCTCACGGTGGCTTCGGAAAACCGATTTGGGGAATTTTGCACGGTTGGAGGTAAATTTCAATGTTTGTACGTCCGGCTGGTTATTTTGTTTGTTTTCAGTTGTTATTGATTCTGGTTCACGTTACGAAGTTGCTTACCCTAGCGGAATATCACATTTTTTAGAAAAATTAGCTTTTAACGTAAGTCCACATGCTTGGTTTATTTGTCGTTGTTATTTGATAGTTATAGTCGACGGTGCAATTCCCCGATAAAGAAAAAATGCTAAACAGACTTGAAAAACAAGGTGGGATATGTGACAGTCAGGCGTCTCGTGATACCTTCATTTATGCCGCATCCGTTTATACGAAAGGTTTAGATGACATTATGCAACTATTAGGTGAAGTCACTTTACGCCCACGAATAACAAATGATGAATTAGAACTTGCGAGACAGGCTGTACAATTTGAGCTGGAAACTTTGAACATGCGCCCCGAACAGGAAACTCTGTTGATGGATATGATACATGCAGTATGTTGATTTCTTTTTATGTTGATTTATTTTTGTGTAGGCTGCTTACAGGGACAACACTTTGGGATTACCGAAACTTTGCCCCAAAAGTAACATATCAAAAATTGATCAAAACATGCTATTTACTTATCTTAGTCAACATTTAACGCCGAAACGCATGGTGATAGCTGGAGTCGGTGTGGATCATGAAAAACTTGTCGAGACGGCACAAAAATACTTTGTTGATGAAAAACCCATTTGGAAAACGAACAAAAAGTTATATTCGGCACCGAAAAATTTAATGGTTGATGATAGCATTGCTCAATACACCGGTGGATTGGTTCAGGAAGAATGTGATATACCTCAGTTTGCATCGGCTGGACTTCCGGTACTGTGTCATATAATGATTGGATTAGAAAGTTGTTCGCATCAGGATACTGATTTCATCGCAATGTGTGTTTTGAACATGATGATGGGTGGCGGTGGATCATTTAGTGCTGGAGGTCCCGGAAAAGGAATGTACACGCGACTTTACACGAATGTTTTAAATCGGTAATTTACAACTAAAACTAAAATGTACTTATTATACTTGTATTATCGTAGATATCATTGGATGTATAGTGCGACGGCGTATAATCATGCGTACGTTGATACAGGTCTTTTTTGTATCCATGCAAGTGCACCTCCAACACATCTGAGAGATATGATCGAAGTTATTGTTAAGGAAGTAGTCGCTATGGGTGGGGATGTTTCCGATCAAGAATTGAGGGTTTGTTGAATTAAAAAATGTCGAACGTTTAGTTTACGGATTTATTTCTAGAGGGCGAAAACGCAATTACAGTCGATGTTGCTTATGAATTTGGAATCACGACCGGTCGTTTTTGAAGATATTGGAAGACAGGTTCTTTCAACGTCGCATAGGAAAAGACCACAATATTTCATCGATGAAATCGGTTAGTTTTCATAAATCTTAATAATAATCTTAATAATATTGAAAGTACACAATGTCGCCTGATGCAACGGCTCCACCTAACGGTGAGAAGCCGAAGCATCAAGTCGGTGGCTGCTTCGTCTGCTCGTTGCAACTGCCAATACGGGCTAAAGTATGCTGACTCGAAATGCATCTCGTTTCACAAAAGCTGTAGACTGATGACGGGTGTAACCCAGAAACTAACGTTAGTCTGCAGCTAGTGTGAAAGGATCAATGCAAGTCGAGCTAGTGGTTTATTAAATATAGTTTATAACATTTTTTTTTTTAGAAAAGATAACCAAGGATGATATAATGAGGGTGTCGAAGCGTTTGCTCAGTTCCCAACCTAGCGTAGCGGCGCGTGGTGATCTTCGTAAAATGCCTACGTTAGAATACGTACAAGCTGGGCTTTTGGACAGTGAAGGAAAAATGCCAAAAGGGAGGAAATTATCTCTCTTTAGATGAAATTAGTGTCACCTACAATTTGTTCCATCGACGTTTGCAACTTAAGGTCGTTATTGTGGTGACATCAAGTCGAGATCTACAACTATGTGAAATGCGCCAATATTTTTTTTATGTCAATTGGTTGCATTATTTGACTGTATTGTAAATAAATATATTCGATTTTAATTTGTTTTTATTTCATAAATTTATTTACATAATTATGATTTGATAGACAAGTACATTTTTCCTTTGAGAGTCTGCTTGACCGGATTAATTTTCTTCAGTATTTGCGTCATGATATTCACAAGTTGTTCACTGGAAAGACCCGTTTTCTTCGATTTGAACTTTTGTAAGAGTTCAGTGGTTGTCATTGGTTTTCGCATCAAATACTTTCTAACGGCATCCTCGGTTATACCAGATTCACTAAAAAGAAATAAAATCATCAGTCACATGAAACATAAGAAGAAAAATTATACCTGGCTCCGGGAATATAATTCAAAAGTGGATTTTCCAACTTTGGCTTTTTGCTCGAAGGCCCTGCAGCATCAGTCACTTTTCTTTTATTATCAGTAGTGGGTGTGCTACCTCTAAAAAGTAAAAGTAAATAATATATTAACAATCAAATTTTACGTTACTTTTTAGATTCCTTTTCCTTAACTTTATCAGTCTTTTTAGCTTTTTTATCTGCTTTTTCTTTCTTTACGTCTTCATCAGTACTGCTATCTGAACTGAAATCATCATCGGATTCTACACAAACAATCAGAATAAGAAATTGCATATTTTTTTAAATCAAAACACACTTTTTTCGATCTTTTCTTTTTTGACTTCTTTCTTGGTGTCCTTTTTCTTCTTTTTATTCTTCTTAGCTTTGTCCTTATCATCACTGTCTTCTTTCTTCTCACCGTCTTTTTCTTTATGTTCTTCATCTTCGTTACTTTGTTCCTTTTCTGATTTATCAGATTCGTTTTCTGAATCCTCTTCATCTGAATTTAGCAATTTTCTAAAATATTTTTTTATTTGGTTAAGATTTATAAAAAAATTAAATAGTGAAAATTACCTCAATGCCTTTTCTTCAGAAACACCTTCCAATTTGGTATCTTCAGGCTCGCTGTCTGTACTATCAGATATATAATCCAACTCACGTCCCTCACCGTCGCCATCATCAGAGTCCTCAAAAGCTTCAGCATCGGTATCACGTTTCTTCTTCTTCGTTTTTTTAACATCGTCATCTACGAACATAATAACGATTAGCCTTTTCGAGCATAAGGATGTGCATTAATACACAAGAGAAAGTATAAGTGAGAAAAATCAATAATAGATTATGTAATTATCAACAGAGATTATAGGAAAGTAATAATTGACACAAAAGCAAAAAAGAGGTTCTGAAATATATTCGGACCATTAACTAGTGTTGACAAAAATAAAGATAGCAAATCTAAATTGTTGAACAACATTTTTTAAATAGACATCTTACTTTGTTTCTTTTTCTTTTTATCGGATTTATCATCTTCTTCTGGTTTTTCTTCATCTTCAGATGAATCTCCATCCGAACTATCCATCCATTCGTCCATTTCAGATATCTTAAGTTCTTTAGACTTGCCCCCCTTTTTAGGTTTTCCTTCCTCGCCATCTTCATGTTCAATGTCTTCGTCACCTTTCAATCTCTTTCGCAACATCAATGAAAAATAATTCAGATGCTTGTTTCGTTTGCTGAATTCTTGTTCAGCTTCTTCGGCCGATAGAGCTTTGTAACGTTGAATCGGTTGGAATTTGTACCTAAACATTAATATAAAATGCGACTCTATAAAATCAATAAATACCATTCATGTAACGGAAAAGCTTCAATTGCTCCATCGGCGGCGTGCGTGAAGACATAATAAGAAGCGTTCTCTGACACACCACCTTCTCTTATACCTAAACAAATTTCGATTATAAAATAATCGTTTACGTCATGTGAACAACCTTTAAATTTCTTTACGCTACTTCCGCATGATTTTAATATCCACGGTTGATCATCAGCTTTGTATTTCCTCGTGATGATTCCTAATTTCTTTCGACGAGCTTCTTCTTTGGCTTCTCGGCCGAATTCGGAACCAGCGCCGAACCTTAAAGATATCATAAGTAACACATACGATGACTTTGTGAAATTTACTTTGGTTGCTCTTCATCGATGCTTTTGAATTCTTTCATGTTGTTTTCACGTTCCATTTTGACTTGGGTCCAATTGGCGATGTCGACGTCCAATGTGGCGTTAAATCTCATAACGTGATATCGCTTTTGGACATTTTTTGGTACTCGGATGCTGTATTCTTGTACGGTAGAATTCTAAAAATGTATACATTAAATACATCAATTAAATTAAGTTAAAAATAAATAATAATTACCGATGAATTTCCCGACATTGTTGAAGTGTTACAAAAAATAATCGTTAATTACCATACGAAGGCTATCTGACGTTTACAGAAAAACAAACCTAACCTCAAATCGATTAAACCGTCATATTGACATTTATTTAAATTTATTTACTTTTATTACACACAAAAAGGTGAAAGTTTCTTATAAAACACAGCTATTTAATCGGCTTTTAATGGAATTTTAATTCGCCACAATCATAATCTAATCATCAAACCAATTCTATGAGTTTTTGTAGAGTTGGTATGAACACAGTTATGAATGTTTGAATGAACGAACTTCATAACAATGAATGAATTTTTTGCAAAAATAAAATTTTATACTTTCCATTTTATTAAAGATACATGAATAAATCAAAAACGTGTGTTAGTAATAATAAAGTTCGAAATTCATACCTGGTGCAGACAGTCACGTGACCGTAAACGCTAATTGGGTTGGGTGACGTCACAGGTTCCTAAAATTGTAGGAGGTCAAATATATGGGTTTTAAATATAGAATATTAATTAGTTTGATAGGTAGACAAACTCAAAATTCTATTATAAGCTTTTAATGATAAAAAATTATAAAAATAAGTGGAGAAGTTTTTTTTGTCACCAAGTTTAAAATTCTTCTTTAGGCAGAAATATTTTTCAAAAAATTTAGTTTCGTATTTATGTGATTCTATAACACTTTCATTGAAAATTTATGCAGAGCAAGTAAACACAAAACTTAAAATAATCACCATGTATGTACGAACAATAAAACACATGTTTATTAAACTTTAATTTATCTTTACGACTTGTTGTAAAAATTCCGCTCGTTGATTCGCTGAGTGGGCATTATAATTTATTTTTTATTCTACACTTGCAATTTGCAAAAACAATGCAAAATAATGAAAAACTGCGGCAAATCTGTTTAAAGCCAATTTTTTATTACCCTTAGGTCATAACATACAAAATTAAACACACACTTTATTTACAACATTTTAATTTTAGAAAAAACCACGCACCAAAGTAATACTTCCGTTCTAAACGGAACTGTTTTTTTATTCAAATTCACCAAGTCAACGGTTAAAACCATTAAATGACAAAACCAACAAATAATCTTCAAGTGGAAAACGGCACGTCAGTTTTCCGGGAAATTCCGTTATTTTTATATTTTGCATCGACCGTGCGATTCCTAATCGACGTTGGATTATGAGGTTTTAATTAAATTACCAGTTACCGGGACGTAATGGGGGGAGGGGGGGGGCATGCGTTTTGGAACAATGGCGGGTGCGTCTGGCGGCGCTGATATGGAAAACAGGTGGCTGTGAAAAAAGACCAGTGCTGGGATTAAGAAACTGATTAGATTATGCGGCTTATTAAGTGTAAAGTGGATTAGTTGGGGGGGGCACCCTTTTCTGGATGAATTTTATATTAAATAATCGTCGTTTAAAAAAATGTAATAACATTTTTTAAATTAAGCCTCGTCGACGTGTAATAAAAATTAATGGGCTTCGCTTTTTTAATATCTTTGAAGACCTGATAATTTACTTCTGGAAAAAAATGAGAAAATTTCTTGGAGTATATGAGTTAGTTATATTTAAAAAGAAAATGGAATGGAATGACATTCAAATTTTAAAATGGAAGAAAACTGGGAATAATATTGAAAAATTGAAGAAAATAAGAAAGTTAATAAGTAGAAGAAAGGGGAAAAGCAAAAAAAATGGAAAAGGTCAATACTCATAAGAAAAATCATTTAAAGAAAATATTGAAAATGAAGATACACAAAAAAACCTTAAAAAAATACAACAAATTTTCAAAAAATAGAAAACGTTGAAAATTGAAGAATGGAAAAATATTATGCAGAATGTGTTTTTAAAAATATTTCAAAACAAATTAATATGGACATTTACAAAAACTTTATGCTTATTTTAGGTTTAGACAGTAAGTTGTTTCAAAAATACAGTTGAAACTATGGTTGAATGTGCCTGTTTTTGATCGAGTAACGTAAACTAAACAGTAAACATTATTAACTGTATCATTAAAACAGAAAATAATTAAAATCACGAAGCCTTATCAAAAATGTATGAGGTTGGGTTCGCTCCGTAATCGAAAATTTTAAATGAATTAGTTTGCGCTGACAATTAAAATGAATCTGTTCGACTTGAAGACAGGATTCTTCTTCGTAAATAAATTTTCAAAATATTTGAAACATAAAATGTATGAGGTTGGGCTCGCTCCGTAATCGAAATTTTAAAAAAAGTAGTTTCAACTGACTCTGAAAATAAATTTTGCTCAAATTGAAGACAGGTTTCTTCTTTGTGTGTAAATAAATTTTCAAAATATTTGAAACACTACGTGAAAATTTGAAATCAAAACACCAAAAAATAAACTAGATAAAAGGCTAATTTTTATGTATTTAATGCATTACCATAAAACGAATTTTACGACCTTTCATACAACGTAAAGTATATATTGAACCCTAATCTAATGACTTTACCCATTCCCAAAGCATCTCATCGATCAAAAGTAATTTTTTAAAAGCTCGTCTCGTGCTGTCAAAGCTCCGCATTAACAAAATTATTCCGATGGTTTTTAGCGCGAATTTTAATTTTATGCGAGAACAGAACCTCAAAGGATAAAACTTCGAAACGAAAACCTAAAACCTTCGTCTTTTATTTATTTATTTATTCGAACGATTTTCATCATTTTCCTTATTCGCAGACTAGATAAGACCGAAAGTCGCCAAAAATTCTTAAAATAAATTATGATTTCCAATTTACAATATGAGTCGAATTTGAATCTCGTTAAAACTTTTGCCTCGCAATGGGAAAACGCCCCAAGTTAATAATAATTTTAAATGTGGCGCAAAGAATATGGGGATTATGGACTGTAAGTTGGAGTTCATATTCCTTCTCCATTCCTTTCTGTCTGCCAAGGTTTGTACATTTTTCCGCATTCCCATTCCCAAAATTGAAATTTAAAATTAAGGAATAAATCTTTCAAAGTCTGTATAATTATTATAATTAATCTAGAATCATGTTCATGGGAAATCAATTCAAAATGTAAAATATCGAAGGTACTGTTGATACATGGGAAGGCGGTGAGCGAAATCGCAGGTCCTCCACCGCCAGTCGGCTGGCGGCCGCGAACCAGAGAACATGCCGCTAAGCAGCGGATCACCGATCCTCGACGATACGTAGTTACCACGGTGTGCTTTTCGGGCCGGTCTGTGGGTGAATATGTGTTTGTGTAGTGATGTTCTCGTCGTATTTTCAACCATCGACTGAGGCGTCCTTGCACCACGCCAACGCTCAAAGTAAGTCGGATCGGTGTTTCTTGATGGGCGCAAAGTTTCGCGAAAAGCGCGTGCGAAAGCTCCTCCGTGGGCCTGCCGCCCGTCCGTCAATCGAGCGGCTAATTCGTTTTCGACTGAACGAGCTTCGAGAAACAAATTAGTCGACTGCGTGACCCAAATGAGATTCTTCATAGGTTGGTGTTAATTGCTTATGAGAAAGTCGCTCGAAAGTCTCGAAATAGAAACAACAAACTTTTAATTATCGTCTTTTCAAGCATAAAACTTTTTTAATTTTTGTTTTTTGTATTTTTTAAAATTTTTTCAAACGAAATTAAAAATATTTCCAAATCAATTAGGTAATAATTTTTTGTTTAAAGTCCTATAAAACCCTAATGCGTTCCATAAACGATTTCTACTTCAACCATTAGGGAACGCCTTATAAATGAGAAAAATTAATATAAAAAATTATTTTACAATTTAGGTTTGAAATCAAGTTCATGGGTTTGAAAATCTTATTCTTTGATTTAAAATTTTAGGTTAGTCAGGCTTTGGTTTGTTCCAAATTTGTTTTTTTTTTTCGTGGTTATCTTTCTGTAGAAATTTATAAAATTGTCTCCATTTTCCATTCAATTTTGTGCACATATTTAATTAAAGGCAATAGGTTTTTTAATCACTTTTTTGTTTTCGTTTCTTGCATATCTTGCAGTGATTTTTTTTTTGGCTTACACACTTTGAGTTTGAGATTAAAATCTGATCAAAACGAATTCTGATTTAGGGGAAATTCTAACCTCAAATTTGAGGTTTGTAAACCAACCTAATCAAACTAGATGAATTTTAAATCTGAATACTTTAGGTTGGGTTGCAACGAGTTTGGATTTGCTACTCAACCTAAATTTGTTTTAACAACAAATAGATAATTTATTGGTTTACAGGTGTGCCGTAATAAATATTTTTTTATTACATTTGAAATTTTGTAACATTTTGTAATAATCATGTTACCTTTGCTAAGTAGTGACAAATGACACATAAACTTTAGTATTTTTCCATAATCCAGTTTATTATCAAAAGGTATGTATAAAAATTTGTTTGTTTTTGAAAAAATGTTGAAAATGATGTCAGACAACCAAATTTTCAATAAAAATAAAAACGAAACTTACAACCACAATTTTTGATAAAAATTTTCAAGCTTTGAAATTAATTCAGGTTGGAAGCGAAAGTAAAAACTGATTTTTAGACAAAAAAAAAAAGAAAGTTCCAATTTGCAAATAAAAAAATTGAAACCCCAAAAATGTTTCCAACCTAAAATTCCAACCGAAATAAAATAAAATAAGAACCTTAATTTTAATTGAACGTAATTTCAACCCATAAAAGGTTCGACGAGTATTAATCGCATGTTTTAACAAAAAAAAAAAAGAAAGAAAATTTCAAATCACATATGTATGTAAGATACCAAATTTTGTGATTTCTTTTTACAGAAAATTTCAGGTTCCAACCCATAATATTGAGCTTGCAATCTAAAATAAATTGTTGACAAAAAAACCTTCCAATGTTTAAAGTCCAACCTCAATTTTTCGAGAAAAAACACGAGGTTGGAAACAGGTTAACAAGTTAAATTAAAAAATTTGGGAAATTATAACTTTATTTTTTTACAAATTTCTAACAAAAATTCCTACCTCAATTTGTGATGAAAATTTTAAGGATTTAAATTCCAGCCTAATTTTTTATTAAAGGAAGATTCAACCCATAATTTTGAGGTTGTAATCTAAAAAAAAATTGTTAAAAAGAGAAACTTCCAACTTATAAAGTCCAACCTCAGGTTTTCGAGATGAACCATTAAAATAAGGATGGAAATTTTTGCATATCTTTCTTTAAACAAAAACTTTAAAAAAAATACTAAAATTTGGAAAATTGTAACGTTATTTTTTGACAGATTGCTAACAAAAATTCCAACCTCAGTTTGTGATGAAAATTTTAACTTAAAAAATTCCAGCCTAATTTTTAATAAAAGGACGATCCAACCCATAATATTGAGGTTGCAATCGAAAATAAAATTTCAAAAAATGAAACTTTCAACCTATAACGTCCAACCTCAATTTTTCGAAAATGAACATCACAGCCTTTGAAACGAGGTTGGAAATTTATGCGTTTTTCATTTAGAGACAAAAATTTTTGAAAAACGTACATTTTTTTGTAACAAATTTCAAACCTCAGTTTGTGATGAAAATTTCCAACTTCCAACCTTTCCAAACTTCTGACCCAAATAATTAAATTTAAAAAAAAAAAACTTCCGTTTTTCGAGAATGAACATCCAAGCCTTTAAAACTGAGGTTGGAACCTTAAATGCATTTATCATTTTTAGATAAAAAAATAAATAAGTACTGAAATTTGGAAATTTGTAATTTTATTTCTTAACAAATTACAAACAAAAATTCCAACCTCAATTTCTGATGAATTAACCAATTAACTTATAAAATTGAAGATACCTACGTAATTGCAATCCATAAAATTCAGGTTCGATGCTCAAGTTGTAATCGTATGTTTTAACAAAAAAAAACCAACTTATAATGTCCAACCTTAATTTTTTGAAAATGAACTTCACAGTCTTTGAAACCAGGTTGGAATTTTAGGCGTTTCTCATTTAAAAATTTTTTTTTGAAAAATATAAATTTTTTTGCAACAAAAATTGCTCAATTTGTGTTGAAAATTTCCAACTTTTGACCCAAATACATACTTAAATTTAAAAAAACTTCCAACTTATAACGTATAACCTCCATTTTTTGAGAATGAACATCCAAGCCTTTAAAACTGAGGTTGGAACCTTAAATGCATTTAACATATGTTTTAAC
>JAFFZR010002792.1:2726-21921 GCA_018397195.1 Lethrus apterus
TTTTCCTGTTCTTCAGTCCTTTCTCTGTCAAATCCCCGGTCTACCCCACTTATGCTTCTTTTCTCGATTCTATCAAACTTTCAACCAATGAAATTAATATTTATTAACCTGCCATCTAACAGCCTTTCCATATATCACAACTATTTTAATCTGCGTGCCTTAAAAAACTGTTTTATCTATTGCTGGTTCTCTCTATATAAATCATACATTTCATTGCGTCTTTCCGAACTATCTTCACTTTCCTTCCCTCCCAATAACCTTCTTAAAATATTTCTTTCCCAGACCAAATTTCTTTGTACCTCCTTATTGATAAGACGCAAGTCAGAGTGGGTCTCAGCACAGTCTTGTAATTCTATAGTGTTGTTTTCTTTGATATTTCTTTTGATTTTATTATCCTGTTTAGTCCTCCAGCACATTTATTACTTTTTGGTCTCCTTTGACCTTTTTTTGTACAGGGGAGTTATGACCGCCCATTGTTATTATTTTACCAGCCTGTAGATCTGAGTTCTAAGTGCTTTACCATTGTATCTTTATCTCCAGGAAAATTTTTATAATTATATAGGGTGGGATTAAAATATGGAATATTTAAAAAAAAGCGAACTCAACCGGTTTTTTAAAAAACGCTGAAACAGGTCGATTTTAGATTTTAAAAATACATATTAATACATGCGGTTCACCTTCCGACTTTCATTTGTTTTGTAGTTATGACGTCATCACAAAACAATTTAAATGACAACATACATTTTTTTTAGTGGAATCCGATAGTGATTTTTCTCCCCTTTATGACCGTGCAAAAAAATCATAAGGTTGCACTAAAAAAATTCTGAGAAAAATCTATCTGAAAATTTAATGTTGATATTATCCTAGACAACAAATAGTTCAGACCATGAGCGGTACGTAACTTTCTTCTTGAAGCATCTTTCGTTTTTATCTTAAAACATTTGTAGCGTATTGAATAATCAAGATACCATGAAAATAATAGTAATAATAATGTTCAGGTAGATTTTTCTCAGAATTTTTTTTATGCAACCTTGTGATTTTTTTGCACGGTCATAAAGGGTAGAAACATCACCATCGGATTTCTCTAAAAAAAATTTATGTCGCCATTTAAATTTTTTGTGATGACGTCAAAACTACAAAACAAATGAAAGTCGGAAGGTGAATCGCACATATTAATGTGTATTCTTGAAAAATAAAATCGACCTGTTTCAGCGTTTTTTAAAAAACCGGTTGAGTTCGCTTTTTTAAAAAATATTCCATACTTTTATCCCACCCAACATTAAATTTTAAGATCGATTTTTCTGAGAATTTTTTTAGTGCAACCTTATGATTTTTTTGTACGGTCATAAAGGGTAGACAAATCACTATCGGATTCCATTAAAAAAAATGTATGTTGTAATTTAAATTTTTTTATGATGACGTCATAACTACAAAACAAATGAAAGTCGGAAGGTGAATCGCACGTATTAATGTGTATTTTTAAAATCTAAAATCGACCTGTTTCAGCGTTTTTTAAAAAATCGGTTGAGTTCGCTTTTTTTTAATATTCCATATTTTAATCCCACCCTGTATAGAGAGCGTATTTATATTTCCAAATCAATTTTAAAACCGTTTTCCTACACCTCTTTCCCTTTGCCCTTACTCAGATTAATTTCCTTAATATACTGCCTCCTTTCACACCACCCTCCAACAATCCAACAACTCCATATTTCTCGTTTTTTACTTCCTTATCATCCCACTTACAACACTCCCCTCCCACCTCTAATTTCCTGTATTATTGTCCTTAATTTTACTTTCAAATCTTTGCCAAATTTCCATTTCTCTTCAATTTTCTTTCATTCTCTGTCAATTAGCAGTGTGTTGCTCTCTTCACTTTCTCTTCATTTTCTCCTCTCTTTGTTTCATCCTCATAAAAACCTAATTTCTTATTCTCCCCAAATGGCGTTTGAATTTTCTCATCTAAATGGTCCCCCAACTCTTTACTGATTCATTCTTCTTCGGACTCCACCACTTTATAATTATTAGCGTACTTCTTTTATTTTTCCCGCAAAATAACGTCCAATTGTTTCGTTATTTCCTTATCGATCTCTGCGAACCAAACCCTAAAATTTAGAAGTGATTCCCACATAGTCTTCAGTATAAGTCTTAAAAGGACCAACACCGCCACTAAAACACGTTCAAACAGTTTTTTTTTATTTTATACTTAATTAAAAAAAAAATAGTGTCAAAATCTCGCATTCGTAAAGCATCTGTCAAAGTCAACTGTCAAAAATGTTGAGTCTCAAAAAGTCTCACATTCAACTGTTTGAAATCTGGAAAGTTAACTATCGACAATTGAGTTATTTGAACAATGAAATTCGTATGTATTAATTGTCAAATTTTAGAAATCTCAACTGTCAAAAATTATTTCAAGGATATTTTTTTAAGGATGTAAATGGCGAATTTTTGGATTAAGTTTGCTGAGATAAATACAGTTACATTAGCTACAACCGTTGTCGTCGTGGGATTAGAATACTACTAATCACTATCCATCGCCCCAACCATACGCCTACCATTTGTGCCTCTTTCAATCGACTCGATTCATCAGGTCGGGCGATCATCAAAACCGAATTTCGAAAATTAATAACCGCAAGAATCCCGATAAGTGTTTATTTAAGCGAAGCGCTTTTCATGTACCTATACATTAGCGGAGAGCCGCACGTCGTTCCCGATGATGGGGGCGCGCAAAACCAACGACGCTCCCCCCCCCGAGATAGATTAGTTCGCAGGCCGGTGTCACGTGACCGCACGTGGCCATTGTTGGTACAGATTAATTCGGGATGTTTTCCGTCGAGAGCTTTCGGTTTTGCGTTTCGTGCGAGCACGCGATAAAACTCAATCGTTCCGGTGTTTAATTTGTTAACGAGATTGTCAAATGCAAGTTACTAGCTTGTTAAATCTTTTGGATCGATAAAAAATCGATAATAAAAAAAAAGAATTTTAAATATTTGACATTTTGAGAGCTTTGGGTTCGATCGAGTTTTTCAATATATTTTATATGGATTTTAGCTATGAAGTTAGCAATTTTAAACGAATTTTAAATTTTTTCTTCTATTAAAAAAAAATAATAAAAAGTAACAATTTGTCAATTTTCTATTTCCAACTTTTCGATGCATTGGATTTCCTAATTATATTTGAGTAATTTTTTTTTACAAATGCAAACGATTTTTAATTTGAAAAACGACAAATTCTTTGAAAATAATAAATTTTAATTTTTAATAATTTCATTACAAGTTTGAAAATTCCTAATTAAATAGGACAAAAAAATTATTACAAAATGACTTTATTTTAACTTAAAAACTCAAAAACGTAAAATAAAAAAAAAACTTTCGATGGATTTAACATTCTCGGCGTGAGCAACATTAATGAAATATAAATTATAAAACCATAAATGTCTAACCCAACTCAACAATAAAAATAAATGAAATTAAATTAAATTAAAATAAAAAATATAATATAATTAGGTTGGATTGTTTCGTATTTTTCAAAATCGATTTGGAGGCAAATTATTGTTTAATCATGTGATTATTATAATTTTTAAATTATAATTTTTAATGATACATTTCGATTTCGTTTAATTGGGTCCAAAATTCCATTGAAGTAATTTTTTTATTATTTTTCTAATGCTGATTTTAACTGTTGACCTGGTTGGCTGCAGCGTCATCACACATTTAATTGTTTTACGTATTTCTTCAAAAACAAATTTGCCCCCTCCCTACCATAAATGACGAGATTTTAAATAAAATTTTTTGAATAATAGAAAAATTTTTCAAAATATTTCTTTGTTTTATGGAAAAATGTACCTTATTTTTAAAGCCAATATTTGAAAACAAATTTTTAACTTAAATAAAAGCACCAACTTAACAAAAATTAAAATATTCCTATCGATGGGTTCATCATTCTTTACTGATGTGTTTGGAGCAGGGTTTTAAAGACAAATTCGAGCCCTCGAGACTTTTTATGAAATAAACGATTTTCTAAAATTTTATAAAAAATGCAAGTCTTATTTTTAAAGCAATTAAAAAAAAAAAAACTGAAAATGTCGTAAATGAAAAGTTTGTTATAAATTTTTTTTAATCAAATAAAATCAAATTTTCTCTAATTAATTTAATAAGAAAATTAAAATTAAATTAATGAATCACTAAAACTAAAATTAAAAATAATAAATGACAATAACAAAAAAATCTTTAGAATATGTATGTAAGAATAAAATCTCAGTTTTGAAAAACTATAAAAAAATATTGAAATGCGTTGCAAACTTTAGAAAACAAAATATTTACAAAGAATTAACATTTTTTTAAAAATAATTTTATAATTTCTTTCTGACCCTTTTTTACAAATTTTCAATTTTTTCGACATTTACTCTTTCTAGAAAAAATTGCAAGACATTTTTTATGAAATCTTTTGAATCTTTCCACCTTTTTGACATATTTTAATATTTTCAGTATTTGCACGTTAGTACTGAGTCTTTATTTACTACACTTTTGACATTTGAACCGTTTTGACATTTTCCAATATTGACGACGGATCTGAAACCGACGCACAGCTCCACCTATCGGTGAACGCCGTAACATCAGGCATCTGCTACCTTGGACAGCAGCCGTACTGACGACGAGTTTATTCGCCCAGAAACTAACGTTAGTCAACGGAGGTGAGCGTTCAATGCATGTCAAGCTTGTTGTGTCAAAAAATTGACTACAGAATTGAACGTTTTGAGCATTTTTTTGTTATTACGATTATTATCTGTTTGACATCTGACATCTTTTAATGTTGTCAATTAATTTGAGATTTTAGCAAGTTTTTATTTTATTTTTCAGAAAATTTGTAATTTTTTTCTAATTTTAGTTCTAATTTAACAATTTTAAGTAGTTAGTAAGTTTTATTAATATTTTTTACAATTATTATCTTGACTTATTTATTTATTCATGTCAATTTGAGTCAATTATTTTATAATTGAGTAGTTCCTTTAAACATTTGAAAAATTATATATTGTAATAATCAATCGTACATCCATAGACAAGTTTCAATTTGAAACCCTCTTCAGCATGAATTTTGCGTCGTTTTGTTTTGTATGTAATTTTATTTTAATTTCCATTAAAACACATAACAACATTTTTCCATGGACCAATGACATCCGATGCGATCATTAATTGGCATTCACGAGTTTCCTATAAAGCTTTCGGCGTCTCGACGGTGTAGAATAACATTTGACAGCGTTTATCAATTGAATGGCGAAGGCTAATGTTACACTGTCAATTGATGAGCACACTTCGAACACGTGCCGTCGACCAGCACACTAGATCATGCAGATTAATATGCACGTGACTTATTCATTAGTATAGCCACGTGTCAATCCATCAGTTGTACGGTTTTACGTTCGAATTCGTCCACGAGAAAAAATAGCGACGTCATCGCGTTACCGTCACTTGAGAAGGAAAGAAAATTAATAAATTGAGATAAATTGGATTTTGGTAAATAGTTCTTGAATGATATTAATTAATAATAATAATATTTCTACTTTTAAGAAAGGGCAGGACTCAATAAGCTAAACCTAACTAACTATGGAAATTAATTAGCCAGTAAATTTTTTTTTTTTCAACAAATAGGATTTCGTGGTATAAATTAAGTAAAAAAAACAACATCTCATAATAATGGATATTTATTTACATTTCAATGCGATTTACAATAAAACCGAGAGTACAAAATAAAATTGCTCACGCACGAAATCGAAAGATAAAATAATTTACACAAAGCTCGCGGTCGTCTAAAAAAAAATCACATCATCGCGTGAAACAAAGTCTTCTTCTTGCCGCCGCCGAAAAGAAACGAACATTTCCTGAGTTTTGCGTCAAAATCTCAATTTTACAAGCGACCCCTATGTACACATTCCAAGAAATACAATTTATACATGGACGTGAAAAATTTTTTATTTACGAACACAGAAAGAGGAATAATATTTACAATGTTAGTGCCGCGATTGTAGGCCATAAAATTCGATTTATGTACACATAAAAAAAAACAACACGAAATGATATGCACTTATGATTAAGGATTGTCTTTGTTTTATTTATTTTTTTTTTTTGTACTAAATACAGACGAAGAGGGAACGAACTAAACCATCTGGTTCATGTAATCCAGACTGCAATCGGGATGTCTCGGACTGAAATTTTGATGATGGGTCGTCGCCATAGTCATTCCGGGGTAACCACCCATTTGGTAACCACTTCCCATGTGATTACCCATCTGCATTTGGTTCTGTCCGCTCTGCTGGTTAAAATATTCCATTTGGCTATAATAAGCGGGATTGTAATTTTGCCCGTAGTAATGATGAGGCGAAGAATTGTGACCGTTCGTGTGCCAGTTAAACGAATTGTACGATTCGTGTTGGTAAGTCAAGGGCGGATTGCTCGAAGGGGTTATCGGGGGCGATGGGGTCGTTATCACGCTGCTCGTGTTGCTCCCCAACGGCGTTAAATTCCCGTTCGTACGATAACTCGAAATTTGAGGAGATTCCTTCTTGATGTTGACGACCGGTGGGGAAACTGACGTTGAAGGCGTCGGGATATTGGTGGGTGGAGGCACCGAAGTCGTAACTGGAGACGGTTTACTGGGTTTTGCCTTTGTCGGGGTGGATGGCGTCCTTGCCGTCGGTTTGTTTTGCTGTTGTTGCAACTGTTGCCTGCATTTTGCTCGGCGATTTTTGAACCAAACCTGAAACAAACGAAACAACCTTTTAGAAAAAATGTCATATGATTTCTTTTAAATGTTTCCTTCTAAAAACGTAAAGGCTCAAGTAGTAAGCGCTCAAAGGCCCTCAAAGGGACAAAGAATCCTTTTTTTTTGTTTTATTTTATTTATCCTCTGTGGGTATAGGATAAACCTGTAACTCCTACATGCACTGTAAGAATGATTTGAAACCTTAAATTGGTGGAAAGACTGTGAAATAAATCTCACAATGCTTCAATGAAGATTTGAACCTTATATCTTCATGATATGGGTTTAATATAACTTGGGTTGAATTAAACTGGGATGAAGTATATACACATATTATTCATTGAATTGAACCCAATGAAAAAAATTTTCACACAACTGACAAATCTAATAAAAGTCAGGAAAAATATTACATACAAAAGTTTAATCTCGCCATTGGTTTCGTAAACCCAACTCAATGCAGAATTGGGTTCATCTATTAAAGTACAAGTAATTTTAGCTAGTTAAGTTGGATTTGCTTGCCAAACAATTTCTGTATGTAATATTAATCTACCCCTAAAAAAACGTATAATTTTCTCTTTATTTTTTTCCATTTTAATAATAAAAAAAAAATGACCTAAAATCCGATCCAACCCAAGACCCATTAAACCCATTAAAATGCAAAGAAAATATTGAAAGTTAGGTTGGATTCCTTTGTAATATTAATCAAACCCCAAAAAATCCGTAGAATTTTCTAATTATTTTTTTTTAATTCACTTGTCAGCATCCATTTTAATAATGAAAAAAATGACCTAAAATCCGATCCAACCTAAGACCCATTAAACCCATTAAAATGCAAAGAAAATATTGAAAGTTAGGTTGGGTTTCTTTGTAATATTAATCAAACTGCAAAAAACCGTAGAATTTTCTAATTATTTTTTTTTTTAATTCACTTGTCAGCATCCATTTTAATAATGAAAAAAAAAAATGACCCAAAATCCGATCCAACCTTAGACCCATTAAAATGCAAAGAAAATATTAACAGTTAGGTTGGGTTCCTTTGTAATATTAATCAAACCCCAAAAAATTCGTAGAATTTTCTCTATGTTTTTTTTTAATTCTCTTCTCAGCATCCATTTTAATAATGAAAAAAATGACCCAAAATCCGATCCAACCTAAGACCCATTAAACCCATTAAAATGCAAAGAAAATATTGACAGTTAGGTTGGGTTCCTTTGAATACGATTGTGTTGAGCGTTCTTTCCTAAAGAAATAATTAGATTTGTTCCACAACTTATAGTATTTTTTGCAAATACGTTGGGTTTGTCTGACAGGAATTGGGTTAGTCCTTCTCCTTTAAAACTCATAAACAATAAAGTCTTTTAAATATCATCCTTGAGTTCATGCCCTGAATTATATTGGAAAATTTTGTTGGATTTTCTTGGTTGATTCTCATCATATTGGGTTAGGTTTCATGATGTTAGGTTGGATATCAAATTGGTTTTATTTAATTAATTGGGTACATTTTCTCACAAAGCAATTTTGATTGTTGTGATTTTGGATTTCGTTGGGTTGGATTGGGTTTTCGCCTTCAAATATTTTTTAAAAATCATCAAACAAATGCGATACGCAATTATATCAAGCGAAGGAATTAAGTCGAATCCAATACTCGTAAATTTATATCGATTAATCTGGGTTTATGTGGCATTCTCGAGAATTTGTAGCTTGCTTATCGAATTATTATTTTCAAAGCAATTTTCTTGAGTTCGATCTAACCTAAGATGAAACTGGTCAAATTGGGTTTGCTTTGAACATTAAAAAAAAAAAAAATCGAATTGATTATAATTACATCCAGCGACGATATTAAGCGCAATCTGAGCCATTTTTGAAATTAGGTTGGGTTTACTTGGGTACATTTGGTTGGATTTAGTTGCATATAATTAGAATGGGCTTTCGCCTTTAACCGTTTTTTAATTCATAAATAGTCAACTTGATTCATTATTTAATTTCTAAAAATGTCTGATGAGTTAAGATCGATTAAGTTGCGAGAAAATAAATTGGTTTTGGTTTATTTCTCAATCAAAACTTCATCTATCATAAAAAAAACCATTAGTTCCAATTTTGAAAAATTTAAAATTCATTTTAAATCTTAATCCAACCCAACAATGATTTGGGTTTATACTGAAAACTATATACAACTTAGAGTTTTCAGTATAAACCCAATGAAAATTATAAGTTTTAAGTGTACTTCGAAAAATATGAATTTAACGATTTGGGTTTATTATTGTGTCGATCCAAGCTTGAGCTAAGTTTAAACTGGGAAAATTTCATGTTTCAACAGGCATATTAGGGTGGGTTCGAATTGGAATTTCATAAAATTCAGTGGATTATATACAAACGGAAAATATATATTTTTTGTCTTTTTGTGTATTGAATTTTCTCAGGAAAATAAAATTTATTTTGTTGAAGTTAATTTTCGTAAAGAAGTTAACAAATTTATTATTTTTTTGTTAAATATTTTTGTTTTTGTACTAAAGGATTTTTCATTTTTTTTTGATTTTTATTAACAACACTCATCAATTTGCAAACAAGTTTCGGACTTTAGTCCTCATCAGCATTCTTTTGTTAGTGGCATACGGGGGAAAACATGGAGTTTGTAGAAGCCAGTTTCAATTAATTTTTAATTGGCTTGGCTTGGGTTCAGTTTGGAGTAATTTTTTGTTTAAAAAACTTATGGTAGGGTTTGATTGAACACATAATTTCCTGATTTTTGATTTAAAGTTTTACAATGACATATTTAGTAGTCAGGCTCGAGAGGAGTAGTAGATGTTTGTGTAACAAATCTTGAACCTTTTGATCAGAAAGTATTTTTTTTTTTTTGTATACTTATACAGAGTCATTCTGAGTGAAGTAGGTCCCACTACGCAATGCAAAGAATTATTGGAGACAGTCGTGCACTTTGGAGCGAACTGGTAAACACCGAGAAGTTTCACTATTCAAAATTTCGTTCGTTTTCAAGTGCGATAACATTTTTTATTTTATGTAGTAGAGTTTTCTTAATATTCTAATTTATCCTCCAGTTTCTATATTTTCTATTCCATTGGGGACATTTCCCCAATTTAATTTTAATTTTTCGATAATTTCCAACCAGATATATGGACTGTCACCGGATTTTAGTTCATTCTATTCACACTTGGAATTTCTCTCGTAAACGTCGCGTTACGCACAACTTCGCAACCCGATTCGAAACACGAAGTTCATCGGAGCGAATAAAATTCGACCGCGCCGCAACTGCATCCATCCCAAATAACTGTATATATTTTATTCAATGGAACAACACAATGGTCGCGTAGAACATCGAAACGGGCGTACGGGGGGTAGTTTTCCATTAGTCCGGGGATTATTTGGGGTTGGAACCCCCGTGCGTAAACACCCCGCCCCTTTGCCTTTATAAAACCGTGACGTCGAACGGTACCATAAAGGAGGTATTATCGAGTAACAATTTTTCTATTTCTACGCACACACACGGAAAAAAGCGAGGGGTTGTTACAAATCCCCGCGGAAATTGATGGGGAAAATTCGCCTTTGAATTTATGGAATTTTAATTTCGAGTTGGAACCGTTCAGTTTTGTACTGATATGAAGATATTTACATGAATCGGACCGGTCGGTCGGGTGTTAATGCGTTGATGGAAACTGGGTAAATACGAATTGGACAAAATTAATTTTGATAAACACAAAAGATGCCCAACGATCGTTTTAATGGAAATCTATGTCTGTCTGCTTTGTATATTCTTCGATCAAAAATTTTCTCCTTCGTCCAATGCAACATCCCATTAAATTAATTAATTTTTTTCAAATTCAATGGAGCTTACGGACAGGCAAATTCTATCCTTCAGACGACGTTTAGTAATTTCTCTTGCAATGTGCAATTTTTTTTATTTACAAATATACACTCTACTCAATGTACCAAACTGAACCCAACATAAACTTTGGAGCACATTTTAAAAATTTCAAAATTTGAGTTTCATTCTTCTGATTCAAACATTTGCAGCAAACATTCCAATTAGCGAAATTTTATTGTAAAATTTTAGCAACATCCATTGAGTTTCAACTTTATGGATCATTTTTTTTTCTTCAAACAACACTATAAACCCAACATTTACAACCGAATACAATATAAACAGTCGAACCCAACATAAACAATCGAATATACAAAATCAAACCCAACAAAAAAATTCGAACCCAAAAAATAATGCAAAAATTTGTTAACATCCGTCCTTGGGTTTCCAAGAATTCTTCAAACCCATCACGAACAATCCAATGTAAACCATCGAACCAAACACAAACAATTGAACCCAAAGTAAACAATCGATCCAACAAAAACAATCGAACCTATTTTAAAATTTCTCTTTATGGATCATCTTTTTTTCTCCAAAGAACACTTTAAACCCAATATAAACAGTCGAATACAACGTAAACAATCGAGCGCAAAATAAAAAATCGAACCCAACGTACACATTTCAAAATTTTCGAAACCCAATTGCATCTCAAATGTAATAATGAGTTTGTACATTTTTGAAAATTTGGGCTCCATTCTCCTAATTCCAATTTTAAAAAATTTTCAGCAAGCTTTTTGGTCGCCAAATGTAAAATTTTAGCAACATCCGTTCTTGGGCTTCCAACTTTATGGATCATGTTGTTTCTGCAAAGAACGCTTCAAACACAACATAAACGATCGAATCCAATGTAGACAATCAAGGCCAATATAAACAATCAAATTAAATAACAATAATCGAACCCAACAAAAACAGTCGACCTCAACACATAATCGAAAAATTTGAAAATTTTTGAAACCCAATGTCTCAATTGCATTTCAAACGCGAAAAATGTGTTCATAATTTTTTCATTTGGGTTTTAGTTTCGTTATTCCCATTTACATTTGTGGCAGCATTCCGATCGCATTTTTTTCCAAAATTTTGGTAACATCCCTCCTTGGGTTTCCAATCATGTTTTTTCCAGAAAGAATTCTTCAAACCCGTCCCGAGCAATCCAATGTAAACAATCGAACCCAACACAAACAATTGAACTCAAAATAAACAATTGAACCCAAAATAAACAGTTGAATCCAAAATAAACAATCGAATCCAACGTAAACAATCGATCCAACAAAAACATTAGAATCTATTTTAAAATTTTTCACACTCGTTGCCTCACTTGCATATGTGTTTGCGTTTGTAAATTTTTAGGTTCCTTTCTCATAATTTCCAAATTTTGGCCAAAATTGAAAAATCTCAAAAACTTGAAACAAATTTTTAATTTTTTGCGTATTTTTTCTTTGAAGAATTTTTTGTAAACGACACAATCTGCATCATGCAAACTTAATCTATTCAGATGATGGAAAACTGGAAGCAAGGCAAGTCATAAGCCTTCAGGGACATCGAATAAAGATTACATTTTGCAAATTATTCATATTTTTAAAGAAACGAACGAAATTTAATGTATTTTGTGAACTACGTCATGCAAACCTAACCTAATCATTTGTGAAGTGTTCTAGACTGTCAGGTTTTTACAAGATCGAAGCATACCTAATAAAAATTTGTAACTTTTTTCAAAATTCTATCTTTAGAAATTAAGGATGCAGAGATGGATTTATGTCTAGGCAATGTAGGCCCGGGACTTTCAAGAACATCGAACAAATAAAGATAATTTTTTGAAAATTATATATATATATTTTAAAGAACTTAAGAAAACTTATTTTTTTTGTGAACTACATCAAGCAAACCCAACCTAATCGAATGCTAAATATCCTGGGGTCTTTAGCTCCACCGACCCCCACACTCCACCCAATTTTTGCAAATTTTCCTTTTGAAATAAATTAAAAATATTTAATATCTCACAAACCAAATCTAATAGATGCAAAACTTTCCCTATCCGAGGTAAGTTCTGAACCTTAAGGGGTACCAAGCAGCAAAAAAAAAAAATCGAATGGTAAATGTTCGTGGGGCACGGCAAGTCTTTAAGCCACCCGGGTACCAAAATAAAAATTTTACTCTAGAAAATTTTTTTTGTGTACTACATTAAGCAAACCCAACCTAATCGAATGCTAAATGTTTTGGGGGTACTAGGTCTTTAGTTCGCCCCCGCACCCCGCAGCAAAAAAAATCAAATGGTAAATGTTCGTAGAGCACTAAGTCTTTAGCCCCCCGGGTACCAAATAAAAATTTTACTGAAGAATTTTTTTTTGTGAACTGCATCAAGGAAACCCAACCTAATCGAATGTTAAATGTTCGGGGGGCAGTAGGTCTTTAGCTTCACCCCCGCCCCATCCAATTTTTAGCATATTTTCTTTTTGAAATAAATTTAAAATATTTAAGGATTTTTCTATGTGGAATAAAATCTATCTGACACAAACCCAAAACCCAAAAATTGCCTATTCGAGGTAAGCTCAGAGCCTTAAGGGCCACCAAGCAGTAAAAACACTATTTTTTGCAAATTATGTATAATTTTTTTAAAGAAAAACTTACTTACTTTTTATGAGCCACATCAGACCTAAAGAAAACGATTCCTAAGGGCGTGTTCTAAAGGACCCTTTCCGTACCAAATAATCATTTTTAATTTTTGGCAATTTTTTCTATCAAAGAAACGAAAAAGAAGTTCTCTATGACCGAACGATAATTTTTGTTTTTTTTTTTTTTTGAAAACTTTGTTTTTCAAAGAATTGAAAGACGATCTGACTCGATTTAATAGTTTTTTTTTTGATAATTTAAATTGTAAATTTTTGTAAAAGTGATTCAATCAAATTGACAAAAGTTTTCAGCTTAAAAGAAATTGTATTTTGCGAGCAGCACCGACCGACGATCCGTATTAACGGACAAACCGAAACACGTAACCAAATTTAATTTCATTTGTTTTAATATGAAACATATTTCACAAAGCGCCCTTGCGTCGAACGTGCATTGTACGCTGTTCGAAATTGAATGGACGGCGATAATACGAGGGGCGTTGTGTTTGCAGTGCTCCCGGTAATGATTCAATTTGAAGGTTGGTTGGTCTTTTCACATACGGAACCATCTGTCCGGCTTTTGTGCGTAGCAACTTGATTTTCTAACAAAAAAAATAAAAGAGTTAAAAATTACCTGCACTCTCGATTCTGGGAGATTTATCTTGAGGGCGACCTCCTCACGCATGAAAATATCCGGATATCTCGTCTTGGCGAAGAGGGATTCCAAGACGTCGAGCTGCGCCCTCGTGAACGTCGTCCGTTCTCGCCGTTGTTTTCTGGGATTGACGCCTGCGAAATAGGAACAAACTGGGCATTATGCTTTAGCAAATATGTTCGCCTACTAAATAAATATAAATGGTGTGTCGGCGGTAAAAATTTTATTCGAGAAAACAACGCGGGGTACAATAAATGTCGACGGGTGTCATTGCATCATTCCCGAACGAACATGACGGGCAATATTGAAGCGACGCTCCTCCGCATAATCCGCTTTGGCTGCAGCCAGCGATAAAGTCTTACACCAACCGGCAGCTATCTTTACAACAGTGAAACGCACGCCTAACGACGATGACTGTCCAACGGTGCGCGGCCCGAATCGAAGATAAAATCTCGTTCGATTTTTTTTGATCGTCGAGAGCTTTAATCAAATTTCCAAACGTCGATTGTACAGCACGGCAAACAGGCGAATTGTGTAACTAAATTAGGGTCTGACACGGACGCAAGTGTCCGGATCTCACGCCGAACCCAGCCAGCGAAGCCAAAACTTGAAGTTTATTCGGTCGGAATTTAAACGATTGCGGAGTGATTTTTTTCCCGGTTTTCGTTTAAGAAATGCTCGAATGCGTCAATTTGAGGAGATTTCGAATTTGATCGTTTATTGGTAAATTTTCCACGATTTGAAAGAGACAAGTTTTGGAATTTCCACAATTTATATTTTGTTCTTTCGCAAATTTCAAAATGTGAAATATCAAAAAACATATACAGGTTGTGCAATGAAATTTGACATACAGAACACAACTTCCCCCCCCCCCAACCGGCTGGAGCTATCGTTATGAGAAAAAACAGCTCGATTTTTAATTTTTACGTACAAAATTTTGGTGTTGTTAAAAATTCAATTCACAAAAATGCACAAAAATGAACACCTAATTATTTTAAACCATAAGTATAAATGAAACCGTTTCTCATAATTAAAAACTGTATCTGATATGTATTTTAAGTTTTAAATTTGCATTTCTGTTTTTTAATAAAATGTGATCCTAAAAATTCGAAATAATAATAGCTATTGCCATATGACTTCACAATATTAAAAAATAAATGCCGTATACTGTCAACGTCAATCGTTTAGTAGGAAGATTTCTGCATTCTTAAATTCGTCTCTTCTGACTGCTGATGGACTGATTATGGATTATTTTACAAGAGGAAAAAAATCAACTTTGTAAAATTGTTCAAGCAAATGTTAGAATAACGCAAAATATATATTTTCATTTTATTATTCAGATATTTCGGAAAATAGAGAATTTTCAAGAAAAAAATCGAATAAACAAGCGCTGCAAACGCTGTTCAACATAATAGAATTAATAATGAAAAATGTGGTTGAAAATAAAAACATAAATTATAATTTTATTTCTATTTTTACTTTAATTTTGTTGTGTATTTTCGTGTATACGTTATTCATTACTGAAGTTCACAATCTGTACATGACAACTGCTACTATTATTTCAGATTTTTCAATAGTTTTTCGCATTTTAAGAAAAATCCGAAAATCAAATTTAAAATCTAAAATACGTATCCGATACAATTTCTAATTCTGAAAAACTTTTGCATTTACACATATTGCGTATGCAATTTTAAAAATAAAAGAAAGTGAAAATTACATTTAGCGTGCGTTCATTTTTATTTATTTTTTATTTTTATTTTATTTTATTTAACCCTTTTGTTGCCACCTTGTTTTGCCACCTCAACAGGTCGAACCCAATTACAGAGGTCTTTTGGGTTGCGGCCACGACCGACTTAAATTGTTAGAAACCATTCCAGCATATGCTGCAAGGATTAGGGAAACGTGGAAAACCTAATAAGAATTGTAGGTCGGAAGGCCAACTCAAAGTTAGAAACATTGTAAACTTCATCTCTGGAATAAAATTCCAAAATATTAGGCATTTTTTTGCAAAAGTCTATAATTGTTCAATAGTTACACATATAATTTTTAAAAAATGTTTTAATCTCAAGAAAAATCAACAATTACGAAACCTTCTTCAACAATTCATGTTATTTGTGACAATGAAAAATCGTGGCTAAATATAAACCAACTCAAGGCCCGTATACACTGTATACAGTCCATTGAAAAACCAAAAGTTAAAAAGTGGGAAATCATGTTTAACAAATTTCCCACATTTAAAATGAAAATTTCTTTCATACCCACATTTTTCACTTTGGGTTGGAACCGCGCTTAATTTCTCCTCGTTAACGTTTCAACACAAATAAAAAACATCAACAATACCATTAATAGCGACAGCATGTTTTTAAAAATCCGAACCCAACCCATCTCAGCGTAACTAAATCAGTTTTAAAAAAAACTTTGCACTTTGATACGTTTCGAAACTTGAAGATGTTAAGATTCCGAAACGTTGCACAAAGAAAACTTTGACAAATAAAATAACAAATCTAATTCGAAAATTAAAAAATTTAACAATGACTTAAAGTAAACAAAATAAAGACGTAAAGAAATGACGAAAAGAAACAAAATCAATGCGGCACGAGATTTTTTTTTCAAAACTTTTTGGCGACGCTGCCGCGCGCTGAGAAAAGCCAAGTGGGGTATCAAGTTGGAAGTGCGAAAAAGCAAACAAGGGTGGCCGTTAGAAAAACAAACATCGTGACCCCGAGTCTTCTCTCCCCGAGCAAATGGTGTTTTCGGTTGACAAATTGGTTTCGGAAACGCCACCTTAACAAAACACTGTTTTGTTGTTCTTGCTTGAAAAATTAAAGCGTCGAATGGAACCCATTAACTGGCGCATAAATTAACGGCCGGCGGTCGATTTGCTTTAATTTCGCGACGCAAGTTCGAATTTACAAAAAAAATTATTATGAAGAATTATTTTGATTAGTTTGATCGTTTTTGAATTGTTAAAAAATTAATACTAAAAACAAAAAAATTTTAGGAAATTTTACAAAAGAAAAAATTTTTAAAATATCAAAGCTACTTTTATTATTATTAATGATTTTATAAATCATGTATTATTTAATTAATTTAATATTTACAAAGTAGTAGAATAAAATGGGATGCCGAATAGGAAATTTAATGTGCTTAATTGAAGAAAAAATCCCAGATTAGCCACCAAATTTTAAAATCAAAATTACTATTATTATTATTATTATTACTATTAATTTTTTTATTAATTATTTTTATTTATTTTTATTTAATTTTTAGTACACACGAACAACAATACAACAAAATGGCGTGTCCAATACGAAATTCAAAATTTGTTTAGCCGAAAAAAAAATATATACATATATAAATCCCATTGACGTTATTTTAAAGCGCGCAGAGGAAATCTGTCGTATTTCCTGCCACCCCTTATAATAAAATTCATGGTTAAAATACCCCAATAAAACAGCGATGATTCAATTTGACACTCGGGAGATTTCATTGGACCAGCTGCGGATTTCCCATAATGGGGTGCGATCGGGCGCGCGCCCCGCGATTGTTGCAAATTTTGCCCGCTTTTCCTATCGTGCGTCACGAACGAATTCGCAAAATCAACGTAAATTTCAAAACGGATACATTGAATTTTTTTGTTTTTCTTTAAACGATATACAAAAGGGGTCCTATGATTAGGTTATGAGGTACAAATTCGAAAATCGATATTTATACATTTACACTTTGGATTTTGGATTTTTAATTCTATAGTTATAATATTTTGAAAGTAGAAATAATTGTACTGAAATCTTACGAAATCAGTCTTTGTAAGAACATTCTATTTGTGGACAGCTGTAACATATTCAAAAATCGGTAACATATCAATAAGACGTTATAGATCAATAACCCTGTAATCATGTGTATCATATTAGAGGTTATGTTATGGTTAATCCAGTTAAAATTTTCATAAACAATTGAATATCTGAAAGAGGACCGGATTTAGGTATGTTGGGGCTCGTTTTGCCCGCAATAATGTCTAGATTTCAAATATGTTATGTAATAAATAAGCTTGTTATCATGTATGTCGTATTAGAGATTAATTTATGATTAATCCAGTTAACATTTTCATAAACAATTGAATATCTGAAAAGGTGTGGGTTTAGATATAGCATGTTGGGCTCGTTTTGCTCGCAATGATGTCTATATTTCAAATATGTTATGTAAACAATAATTGTTATAATTGTTATCATGTGTATCATATTAGAGGTTATGTTACGATTCATCCATTTAACATTTTCATAAACAATTGAATATCTGAAAAGGTGATGGGTTTAGATATGGCATGTTGGTGCTCGTTTTCCTCGTCATGATGTATAGATTTCACATATGTAATAAAAAATAGGGGTCGTCACTAAAATATTCAAATAGTGTGCCCACTTAAGTAGAACAAAACGCACATAACAAATTTAAAAATATGAAGCCGAGGAAAGAATCAAAAAATTTTCAAAAAATAATCTAACATGACGAAAAATGTGGAAACACTCGTCAAACAGTGCTTTCTAATAGAAAATTCTTTTCGGCGTTTTAACAACAGCGTGTCCGTGATGAAGCCCCTGCGTTTCCAGCGTCGTCTGTTCGAGTTGTACGACTTCTTCCACCGATCGACCGACCGACCGCCCGCCCAACTCCCCTTGACCCCAAAAGCGAGACATCGATAACTCAAAAACGTGCCGCGTTTCCTTCGAAACGCACCCATTTAGCAAATTGCAAAAAAAAATGATATTTGTCACGCGAACGCGCGAATGGGAAGCGACCGACGCGGCGCGATTTGCGATCATTTGCAAACCAAATTGGATAATTTTTCGAGTTAATAAATCGTCCCCGGTTTTAACGATCGTTAAAATGCAAGTAAACGTGTGAATATCGTCGGTTTGCCGCACGAATCGTCTGTTATTAAATATCGGATCGAATAAATACTATAAAATTGATGTTTCAAATTCAAATACTACTCGCAAATTAGCTCCGAAGCACACATTGTATCGTGTAATTATTTTATTATCCTTTTCGGGAATTTTCAATTTTTTTAAGTAACGTATTGTCAATTTTGAAAGACGATTTGTATGTTGTTCACTCTTCAAAATAAAGGCATTATTATTATTATTATTATTATTATTATTATTATTTACTTTTTTCTCACTTTATTTAGTGGTGTTTCTTTTCTGAGATGACGGGATGTACCAAGTCGTCTCAGAGCCTATTGCTTGCATTGAGGAATGATCGTAGTATATTGCATGTTTTGAGTATGACAGACTTTTGTATGTTTGTATG
>JAFFZR010002793.1:0-21653 GCA_018397195.1 Lethrus apterus
AATACGTAATCTCCATTTCCAATTGCTTTCTAAAGGAACATTATGCTTCCTAGTAAAATTAACTATTGCCGATTTTGCTTCATTAATTACCAGATTATGTGAGTCCAGCCACATTTTCAGCGTGGACAAACAAGTAGATAATATTTTCTTACATTCCGAGAATGTTTCTGTGAAGTGAACAAACAGAAATCGTCAGCATATTGTACCATTTTTACTTGAGGATGTAAGGATTCTTTAATATCACATGTATAGATCAAAAACAAAGCTGGACTTAGGATAGAACCTTGCGGAAGGCCATTATATACTCTACGATGATGATGTATTTTATTATTGAATCTAACATATATGTTTCGGAATTCCATAACCTTTTTAATTTTAAACGCGAAGTTATTGGGCAAACCTAATGATATTAACTTGTCTATTATTATATTTATGTTTACACTATCATACGCTGAAGAAATGTATAAAAACATTGTGCTTAATATCTTTTTTTCGAGAAATAAGATTTTATCTCTAAAATTAGATGTGTTATGTTATCAATTGTACCACGGCCTTTTCTAAAACCGTAACTAGATGAAGCCAGTTTGTTTGTAGACTCTTAAAAATAATCTAACCTCATTTTAAGCATTCTTTCTAAAGTTTTTAGTACACATGAAGTTAGCGTAATTGGTCGATATGATCTAGCTTCTGCCGAATTTTTTTCCTTTCTTAAAACAACTAAGTTCATAAATTTCCTTTAATTAGTGTACAGCTTATTTCCATTTAAATATCATGTAATTTTTTCCTCTCATCTTTCCAAATTGCATCTCCAAATGTGTCACAGTTAATAAAAAAAAAATAACATTGTAACAGTATTTCGCAAAGAATATAATATTTTAAGTTTTTTTTATATTATAACAATTTTATGTATTTAACTAATTTTATTTGTGGTTCATTATTATTATTTCATTTAATAGAAATATTGCACAGCATAACACTCTATGAAAGACAAAAATATACCAGATTTGCAATTTAACGTACGAGGAAATTATTACTCTACAGTTATCACTGTAGTTAATATTGTTGCTTATTGTCCATTCTGGGACAGATTCTTGGATGTTAAAATTTAAAAAAAAAATAGTGGAAATGGTGATCGTCTTAGGTATAACTTTTCTTAATGGCACGGAAAGGGTTGGAAACTTTATTATTATATATTAAAATATATACTTGAATAAATAATTTGATAAATTTTAATTCAGATCTTAAATGGTAAGAAATTGTCAAGAAAAGAAAATGAATAAAATTACTATGGTAAGTATGGTAGTGCAGAAACCAATATTTTCCTTGAAATAAAATTTAATAATGTAATAATGAAAATGACATATCGTAGAAAAGAATTCACAAAGAAGAGTATGCAAAAGTACAACCACGTTTATGTGTTGTAAATGCAAATTAACCAGAACCATAAACTAATGGATAATAATTAAATTTCTTTTTTCATTAATTAAATATAAGCCGACGTTGCGTTTCTTTTAGAACTTGATTTTTTGTCAAATATTTCCAAAGAATATTGTTATTTTGCTGAGGCGACAACAAATGCAATGATCTTTTCCAATGAGTCTGCAATTGTGCGAAAGACCAGGGAAAGAAACTGTAATGAAATCATTTTCTATTATTTTAAAAACTGGAATAAAAAACTTCAAATGTAATAATAAAAATATATTTATTACTACACAGAAAAGAGATAAGATATACAAATACTTATGTCTTTCCGAATTCTTTCTGTGTTTGTTATAAATTTGTTGCAATAAGTGGTTATCAATTGGTTATAAACAATCGTTCATTATAGTTGATGAAACAAACTTACGAAATAACGTTGGACCGAAGTTTTTAGGCAAAAACAATTATAATCGTAGGCTTAAGCGGTATAATCGTACAGATCTGATAACAAATTTTAACTAATTTTCGCAAAACTCACAGAGAACATTAAGAGTCAATGGTGATTGAAATTTAATAGAAGATATTATGCATATACCCCATCCGTTCGGACATGATGACTAAATATGATGTAGGACATTAGTATAGTTTGTCATTGAAAATTGCTGAATGTCTTCGGATAAAATGTAATTTCAATGTTACAAATGTAAAAAATATTATTG
Organism: Lethrus apterus; assembly: GCA_018397195.1. Classification (NCBI taxonomy): domain Eukaryota; kingdom Metazoa; phylum Arthropoda; class Insecta; order Coleoptera; family Geotrupidae; genus Lethrus; species Lethrus apterus. The sequence goes on from JAFFZR010002793.1 coordinate 2,139, forward strand.
TCCTTAAGAAATCAAATCAAAATATTTTATCGCTACACTATTGTATAAAATTAGTTGCCATTAACGGTGTTTTTAATTACTGTATTTTTTGTATGCAGAAAAAAGGGAGTCGAGAGAAGGTGAGTTAGATTTACATATATTGATGATATAATAATTACTTTTGATTTTAACAACATTTGTTAACATATAAAAATACATAGATATGCTATTTAAAAATTAATTTAAAAGTTTGTGAAATCCATACGCAGGTGCCTGTTGTGTTGCATAACAGTTTAAAATGATTGTGAATATTTAAATTATATTAAATAATATAATATACAGGTGTCCATGAATGGGGTTACAAAGAGGAAAAACTTTTTGAATAAGCGTTTTACAGAAAAAAGTTATTCTTTATAAAAAAAATCCTGCTTTCCTCAAAACGTCGAAAAACACATTTGGATTTGACTTACAATTCAATATTATTGCAGCTGGTACTTTTATTTTTCAACTAAACAATAATCAGTTTTTGTAAAGTAAATAAGTACTAATTGTTAACTTAAAACAGATCTAACAACCACTATTCAATATAGCTGCCTCCAAATTGTACACATTTTTTAGCGTCTTTTAATAAATTCATTGTAAACTTTGTGTATCGTAGCAGGCACATTAATCTCATTCACCGCATCCCTTATTGCTTGTTTTAATTGATCTAAATTTCGTTCTATAGCATACACTTTTTCTTTTAATGCTGCCCACAAAAAGAAATCCATTGGTATAATATCAGGTGACCTAGCAGGCCATTCATGTGGGCCACTTCTGCCAATCCATTTTCTAGGAAATTTACGACGATGTTATGTTATCATTAAAACTTATGAACCAAGTGTTATTTATAAACAAACGTAAATTAGCCAATAGTACTTATTAAGTTGTTTATTACAAAAATTGATTATTGTTTAGTTGAAAAATATAAGTGTCAGCTGCAATAATATTGAATTTAAGTGTGTGTCTGTAGTCAAATCCAAATATGTTTTTGGACGTTTTGAGGAAAGCAAAATAAAGAATAGCGTTTTTCTGTAAAACGCATATTAAAAAAGTTTTTTCTTTTTGTAACCCCATCCATGGACACCTGTATACGATTATAATTTATTTTTTCTAATATGCTTCAATGATCATTACTATTTCTTCCACAAAAAACCTTACGTATATTTACTTACATATTTAATCTTAAACCTTTCTACCTTGTGGTGAAAGGTTACATTGTAGATGGGTTGTTAGGGGTCGCTATCCATATTGGTTTCCACCTTTTTCTGTCTGCTGCTAGTTGTTTCATTTGTTCCCACTTCACACCTGTATTATTTGCTGCAATTCTCAACTCCTTTTTCCACGCCCTGGCCTTCCTCCTCCTAGTTCTGTAGTATCAAAAAGTCTTTTCACATATATTTATACAATTCAAACACAAATATTTCGCTTCAAGCAAAGGAGCAGCAATTAAAACTAAAAATTCGACAGATATACTGGTTATTAGGGAGAAAATGCCAGTTATCACTGGAATATAAAGTAATGAATTATAAGCCATATTGCGATAGATTTGGACATATGGAGTTGAACTGTGAGGTACAAAGATATTTCATATGGTTCAGTCAAAAATCCTTCGCATGATAACAAATGCACCAGGTACTTATCAACCCATACTGACTTAAAGATACCATTTATAACTGATATCATACCGATACCGAGTACACAACATAGAACATAGCAATTATCTAATCGCTGGACTTAACCATGACCCACTAATAAGAAGAAAATTAAAAAGAACCTGGCCGGAAGATCTTTTTACAATGCAGAACTTAACGTCAATATTTTTATTTTCAATATCCTGTCCTTAAAAATCTGCTTCTAATTTTTTATATCGTTTTTGCTTTTCTTCGGTTTTACGGAAAATCACTCCCATAATTTTTTTTTTCATTTCATTAATGTTTGAGCTACTTCTATTCCAACACTTTTTGCTCCTTGTTATTTCAAACGAATGTTGAACATTCGATCGATACAAACAATTTCTCAAACATTTTATTATTATTTTATTATTAACAAAAAATAATCTTAGGACATTAAAATTTCTTCACGATTAAAGGAAATACAGGATTCTGATATTGTTTTTAATTTTCTACCCTCACTAGATACCTAGTAATCATCGATCGTATTCTGTATGAATTTAGTTAACCGGTTTATTATAGTAATTCTTAGCCAATAATTTTTGCTTTAAAACACTTCATGTAGATCTTACAAAGATATACCTATATATAGGTGTGCTCTTTATAAGGAGTGCGTCTTCGCATTTTTCATCCGTATAGCATTTGAATGTGAAATTATAAATTATCGCTCGTGCGATCAGTTAATACATATGGTAACAGTAACTGTAAGTTTTTTTTCCCCCCGAATCAGTATGTAAATCATTTCGCATGGTTTTTACTCATGCAACAAATAGTTAACTGTTCATATCTGAAAAAAAAAGATATTCGATACGGTGAATTTTATTATATCAATAAATGATAAATTAAGTCCCTTGCCATGAGCGTGAAGAAAAAATAAATGGGGCAAATTTTTTGATATGCTCTTAATTTAAAATGCAGTTCTTGGTAAAAATTAGATTTCCCGTTAGCAGAATTGTTAATATGCCAGCCAGCTTCTCGCTATCAGATTTTGTTCTAAATTTTTGTCAGGTAATAGGAAAAAACATAACGGTCTCTTTAAGCAGTGTGCAATGATATATTTTTAATAGAAGTTACTAGCATGCAATAGGACATAAAACAATACATAGAATTTCAATTACTTAGCACATTAAATGAAAAAAGTAATTGTGCTTCAAACTAATATAAATTTCGTTTATTTTGAGAGTTTTTAAAACGTTTCAGAATTCGAAATTTGAAACAGTTATAATTTAAATTAACAAGCTTTTCTTATATGCATTTGACATAAAGGTTTTTTTTTTAAATGATTGTATTATTTATTTTTATGTTACTAAGCTTGGTAAGCTTTGACGGCTGTTGAATGCTTAACTTATTTACATAGCTTATAGTATATGGTTCGTTAAACTATTTGAACTTTAATGGAAATTCGTTACAAGGTCCTATTATATTTAGACAGGATTCTCATTTTTCTATAGTTTAACACTAACAGTATAACCACGTAAAAACTATAAATTTTGTACATTCGCAGTATTATTGTTATAAAAAATAATTTAAAATTGCACATTGCATCTTTGTATAAGAACTTCGGAAGTAAAGTGAGAAATTCAGCAAAAACTATGAAACAACTGCATTTTTATTTAATAACAATATAGCCTGGAGGAACCTTATACGAAAATTGAAAAACTTTCAATTTTTTTTAACAAGCTTATAGCTGCCATATTTATTTGAAAAATAGTGAATTCCTGGTGCTTTAGTTTCTTTTGTTTCTTGCTACTTTTCGATTCTTCATAATGTTCCAGCAACCAAGTCATGTAATGTTGTGTTGTTGTCTCCAACATCGTTTATCCCAATGTCGGAGCCCTCCTCCTTTATCCAGGCCTAAGCTCCACATCAACACCGCTGAGCCACTCAATCCACTCAGCAATGTTAGAGGTGGAGTTTGTTAACTTATTAATGTATGAGAATTATTCGAGCATTTTAAAAGTATACAAATATAGCTGATTTGAAAAATAAAAGACTGACTAAACGGGAAATGGTCTATTTGTTTCCCGAATTTTTTAAATATTCTCATCATAATTTCAATCAAGCAATAACTTACGAAAATATACAGGGATTTCTATTCTTTTTAATAAAGCTCTACCTATTTTACCTCTTTTCTCTCTTAACTTTTCTCTTTTACCTTTTCTCTTTCACCTTTTCTTTTTTACCTTTTCTTTTTTACCTTTTCTTTTTTACCTTTTCTTTTTTACCTTTTCTCTTTTTTGCATGTTTTTATATCCAGCATTCTCATTAATGTCAAAATGTATGTCAAATCCATTTCTATAAAACAAATACCCATAAATTTATAACTATATAGCTATTCCTGAAAGCTTACATTTTACATATTAAAATTTTTATAGGTACAATAAATATTCTTCACAAAAATCTCTACAAATATAATGCGGTTTTATTTTGAGTGACGGTTTTACTATTTCTAAATTAATAATTAATTTAATAATTAATAATTCTTTTTTTTCGATTTTGTGCAGTTTGTAAATCTTAAATATTCGTTATTTAAGGTTGGTCTATTATTGAGTTTAAGTTTTAATGCAAATTTTCAGAATCTGTACGGCAAACATCGATCGCAAAGACACATTGAACAAGAAGTAACAGAAGCCGAACCATCCCGTACACCTGAAGATTCCGTATGCAGTACCGAAGGTCCAAGTGGCATCTATAACGACTTACCATCTACATACGCCAGTGATCATAAACAATGACGTATTTGATATTAGAATTTTGTCGTAAATTTACCACATTGCAAGTAGAATAAATTATGCGTATTGAAATTCCCGTTAAAACGTTAAAAGATAATGTACAATGACAAATATGAAAATCAAAATATATATATTACAATAAAAATGCTCAGATCATTAATAACTTATATTATATCGTCAAATTTGAATATTCTTATTGTATTTATTATGTTATGTGGTATTTATTTAAATTAATACTAAGTTAAAATTTTTCGTAATTTCATAATATTGACAACATATCATTGATCGAACGTTTATTGTATGACTTAGTTGAAAATTTATAAAATGAAAATTTAAAATTTTTTAATGAATATTAATAATAGTAATTTGCAAACATTTACAGTATTGTCTTATTTAATTAAATTTGTTCCCTTTTATGTAAATATTCAACTAAATATACAATTTTATTAGTCGCTTTATTGAGAACTATTTTTTCTTATAAATATAGATGCAAAACTAAAAAAAAAAAAAAACCAAATGCAATCTTGCAAAACACAAATTCTACATTTGAACACGTTTATCTATCAAACTAAGAGAATATTAGATATTTTTACCAGTTATTTATTTTGTTTTTAATTTCTTAGATGGTACATGGCCAAGCAAACATGGCGCAGTTGGATTTATAAGAACACTTGGAATAAAAAATAAATCTGGTGAGATAGAAGGTAAGAATAATTTCTGAAATTGAGTGAGGAATAAGTTGTATGATTATTAGGAAAGGAAACACAAAGAAGTCGAAGCTGCCTGATAAAAAAGTAATGACCTACGAAATTGTATGAGAAGACAGTGGAGATCATCTTAAAGTGAAAGTGAAAGTGGTTAAAGTGAAAAAGGAGGTAAAATATTAAGATAAGCAGACAATGGTGAAATTTAGCTCGAAGTGTATCGAGGAACATAACCATACAAGACCAGAAACTTGAAAAAAATCATTTAAATGTCTCGGGGTTATTATAAACGAAGAAGATGCAAAAGTAGATGTTTAATATTCAACTCGATAAAGGCTAACTTCCTCGATAAAAAATAGATACCAAAGCAAATGAGTAAAGTTTGTTAAAAAATAGTAAAATTAATTCTTACCTACGCACTGGCGTCCATGAAGATAAAACAGATGAAAACAGCAGACTAACAAGTATATAAATGCTATTCCTAAGAAAAATCGAAGCGAAAACAAGGAAAGATAAAATAAGTTATGAATCTCTGTAGAAACAATATGTTATGCGAATGAAAGGACATCTGTTAGTGAAAAGAATCTATGAATCTAGAGAAATATAAATAAAGAAGACCATAAACTACTTGTCAAGAAGAGGTGGAGATTGCAGCAAGTAAAAGAAGTGTGAAGTGGGACCAAATAAATCAATTGGCTGAAGACAAAAAGAGATGCAGATAAATGTGGAAACCTACCCCCAACCGCTCAACTACAATGTAACCTTACATCTATGATAACTTTTGAACGGCTGGAACTATCGTTAAGAGAAAAAACACGTCGATTTTTAATTTTTACAAAATGTTGGTGTTGTCAAAACTTCAATTCCACTGTCAATGTCAAGTTTCTTATTTTAAACGGAACACCCTGTATATTTTGACGTTTTTGGAAAGACAACTGAGAGACGCATCCAACGATACCATATGTTCAACTTTAATTTGAAAAGTAACAAGAGAGGCAGCAATAACTTTTCTGTCATTTTCTTTATGTGTTCCTTAGTTAGCCATAAAGCAACAAACATTTTTAGTGTTAAATAACAAGAAAAACCATTAATAGATATTTACTAACTATCAGCTACAAAACAGATAATAAACAAATAAAAGCAAATCTTTATTACAAACTTCTGACCAATTTTGCTTAAAAAAATAACATATTACAGAAAAGTTATTGCTGCCTATCTTGCTATTTTTCAAATTAATGTTGAATATATGAGGTATCGTTGGATTCGTCTCCCCGCCGTCTTTCCAAAAACGTCAAAATATATCGGATGTTCCATTTAAAATAAGAAAGTTGACATCGCTTCAGGTTCCACCGGAAGTGGAATTGAATTTTTAAAAACACCAACATTTTGTATGAAAAAAATAAAAATCGACATGTTTTTTCTCATAACGATAGCTACAGCCGTTCAAAAGTTATCATGGGGGGGATCAACGGGCAAATCTTGTTGCCATGATAAACTTCAAGTAGAAAAGGAAGATGTGATAGTAGAATGGAAATTTGACGCAGTTTGTAGATAAAGTATACTGTGTTGACTTTATATAAGGCGGAAGATCCGGTATAAAATTTCGATGAAACAACGAAATTATAATTGGTTAAGGAGTTTCAAAAACAAGGTGTGTATTTAATTCTATTTTCTAATTCTTATTTTTTGTTTTTAAACACATTAATTGCACACAAAGAAGAACAAAACAAAAAAGAAAATATACGTTACGTAAAATTGATTGAAACTGATAAATAATGACTAAAGTAACAAGCGATGGACAACAGAAAAGGGTTTCACACAAAATATGACAGCTTAAGAACAAGATAAACATAGGCTTGAATTACAAGTACGTAGAAAATAGATGGAGAATGATTAATAAAAATAATAAATGGAAGCGATGAAGGCATTCAAAGACCATGAGCAAAAACAAAGAATTTATATTTTATATACAGTGTATTATTTAAGACGTAGGGCGAAACAACGCCAATTAATATTGATGATAATTTTATAATGAATTTACCTGTGACTGGATTTAATTATAATGTTCGGTAAAAGGGGGTGTTACTGGTGTGTATCTATATCGTTATTTTATTAAAGATATACAACCTTCTTCAAATATTCCTCATAAATACAACATAAAAAAATAATGATCTACGTGCATCGAAAGGAAGGTATGATAGTTTTCGCCATCGGCGTATGTCAAGATAAAATCTTTAACATGCATTCCAGGTATACATATGTACATACGTTTAATGGGATACTTTGGATTCGATGAGATCCGCTCCATATGAAGGGCGCTATTTTTGTTATATTATAACCTTCGACTTAATTCACATAATTAAAATAACGAACAAACGTAACAATTAATAATATACAAAGTGGCCCACCGAAAACGAAACAGATGCGTTTTCAGATATTTAGACGCTTTTTTTAAAAAAACGGTCAGACAGGTCAATTTTCTTTGGAAGGGGGACAAATGTTTTAGCAATTTGTAGTGACCTAGTTGCAACCCTAAAGGGGGTGGTGGTCACCATAAAATTTTTTAATGGAAAGTGGTATTTTAACCTATCATTTGAAAAAGCAATCGATGGGCTTTATAGATGTGTTTGAATTTTTGAATTCTGATCATTACTTCCCATGTTATTGAGCTGTGAATATTCAAACTTTTTTCATTTTTTTACTGGGTATGTAACTAACAAAAAGCTAAATGCTCCAAACCGAGTAGATACCACTTGCTATTTCAAAATTCTGGGGCAAAATATGTGTCCTTACAAAGAAAATTCACCTGTTTCAGTATTTGTTAAGCAACTAATCTCCAAGGTGACATAAAAAATGATCAAAGTTCCTTTTAAAAATTTTATGGTGAACCCCCCCCCCTTAGGATTTCAACTAGGTGACTACATGTAGCTAAAACATTTGTCCTCCTTCCAAAGAAAATTGACATGTCTGAGCGTTTTTTTGAAAAAAGCGTCTAAGTACCTACCTGAAAACGCGTCTGTTTCGTTTTCGGTTGGCCGCACTGTATAATAAATAATTTTAGTTATTTATTCTAACTTAGGCGTGGGGAAAATGATTTTTGAAAAATAATTTTAATAGAGTTATTGTTTTTAATTTGACGTATTTTGCAGTAACATCGTCTTGTAACATCGGCATCGGCCATTTAAGTCATTTGAATTGAATAATATTTATTAGAAGAAATGAAATAATCGACAGTCAGATGGTGGCAAGGGTAACCAACTCGAAAGCCAGTTTTTTTTTATTTTGCTATGCTTCAATTGTTTCAATTATTCTTTCATATCTGGTGTCTAGTGATGAACCCATGTCTCAACTATAGTGATAAAAAACTTCAGCAAATATTCGCTTGGATTCATCAAAAACAAGTCGAAACTCTGTTCATAAATTTGATGTCAAACTCGCTTTTGTTTCGAAATAAGCAAACCATATTGCCCCGGCACTGATGCTGCCTGCTATTGCCTGCTATTGCCTGCTATTGCCTGCCATTGTTAATGATTACTGGAATAGTGAAAAATTATCTGTAAAGTTACTATCCTTTATGGGATAATCTATGGGAGACCACTTCAGTTTTTTTTTGTTTTGTCGCAAAACCAAAATCCATATCTAATGGAATTCCATCCGTACTCCTTTTGCACAAAAAATAGTTGGTCACCTTAGTAAAACGCATCCATCTAATATAAATATTATGTGGCAAGTTGTTATTTCTAAGTTTGAGCAATTTAGTTACTCAGCTTCTCATTTTTCAACTAATTCGAATTTTTGTTCATCACTTCCTGTCTCCTTATGAATGTTTTATTGCACCGAACTTTCTGCGGTAGCTTTATGGAAACTGAATTCTTGAATGCCATAATTTGTCGTACCTACGTACAGGGAATCGACAACGGTATTATACAACTACTGGCTATGTTCATGTAAATAATTAACAACCACATGTTCTATTCGTGAAAGAACGCTTTGTCTGTCAAGGAAATGATATGAACGAACTTTTTAAACAAGTTAAAGAAGTACATTGTTCTAAAGTTAAAGACATAAAAATGTATTTCCAGGTGTACCAAACATCAATAAATCCTTTATGATTTTTTTTCGAATTAAATCACTTTATCCAGAAATAATTTCATAAATATGCCCCTATCCTGTAACTACATAAGAAAAGGCCACTATTTCCAACAAATAAGTATATAGATTTTCATCTATTTATAGATTACTATACTTACTATACTCTACCAATGATTCATAAGTTAAAACTTTCAGTTTTCTTCTACGAATAACCTTTGGCTATGAATTCTTATTATCATTTTAAAACCGAAAAGATTATATTTCAGTAATTGGTTACACGTGGAGAAAAAATATGAAGATTACAAGTAAAAAGAAGAATATTGGATGAGGAGGATTTCTCCAAAGATTAGTTGAAGTGGAAGTGAAATAAAGTAACAGAAAAAGAATGTATGAAAGGGCGGGAGTACCTCAGTCAAATAGTGAAAAGACGTAACGAAAAGTATAATACAGAACTGAAAATAGTGTAGAAATTCATACAAGTGATAGGGAAGGTAAAATAAAATAAAGAACTCTAAGGCAAAAATTATAAAATATGTGTAGGGCGGGACATTGAACGAAAATTATAATGGGGGAATTATAGAACATAATTCCTAGGTTTAGATGTAGAAATGAATGGAGGGGAAGAGAGGCAAAGACAAAGAACACTTGGATGGAAGAGTGTGGATTTTGTGAAGTTTAAAAGTATGAAAGGCCATATTGGTAGGATTGTGAGAAGATGGAATATTAAGAGTAAGTTAAAACTGAAACGGATAGATTCGAAGCGATATACGAGTAAGTAAAAGAAGGAACTACATATTCTGCAAGTGCTAAAAGGAACGAAAGCACAATAAAGAAAAAAGTTTGTTGAATTTAGTTGTTGGTGCTAAGTTGATGTTTTCCTTTCCAATAGGCTTGCTTGATTACATATGCATATTCTATTTTTTATCATTATTATTGTTATTTGTATTATTTTTCATGATTAAATAATAATCTTTCCTAGAGCGTTCAGATAATTAATTACAATATACTTGACTGGAATCAAACAAAACAAAAAAGGTTTATTTACTAACAAACATATCTAAATACGTAAAAATAAACATAATAAATATTTTTTTATTGTTCTAATACCCACACTTTATATGAATTTGACGATATAAAAAAAAAGAATTATCAATAGAATATATCCAGTCTTATTATCCATTCAATGCAATTTTAGAAATAATCCTTGCACAACTAAATTCGCCCACTTTTGTTTAATTAGTAACGTTTAATTTACATTGTAAATTAAATAAATGTACATACCGAGTGTAGAATGGATTTTCGTACATAGGGATTTTACATGCAAAACTAATAATTTGCGAATATTCCCTCCCCTAATTATTTTAACACAAAACCTTAAATACAAAAATTGTAAAGCATTAAAAATAGGTCCCAATTTTTTTCTTCTTTGCTTATTAACACCCTCACGGACTGCACAATTAAAGGAAAAAAATTGAAGAAATGATACAAAATAGCAACAGCCGTGACGTGTGACAACCAAAATAACAAAATTCATTCATTTGACACTAGAATTTGACAATTTTAGTAGCGGCGTTTAAATCTGTTTTAAGCATAGTTAAAACCAATGCTTGTGTGCAGAAAAGAAAAAACATGCTGAACATATACCATTTAATAAAATTGACTTTCTCTTCTTGGCTATAGGAATTCATTTTAAGAATCAGCAAACTTATTTTGTTTGTCAAAACGTGACAGGTATTATTGCTGTCAAGATTCATGGCTAGTACTATTTATCGGTTCATTCCTAATACTTTTTCTTCAAGTCTAGCAGGACCAAAAGGTGTTAGAAAATAAATAACAAAGAATTTAGATACATTGTTTTGTTGTCTACAATTTTTGTATTTAAGGTTTTGTGGTAAAATAATTATGGGAGGGAATATTCGCAAATTATTAGTTTTGCATGTAAAATCCCTATGTACGAAAATCCATTCTACATCCGGTATATGAGATTTGGAATAATAAAGTGACCAGATGTACAGCACAAATCTTGCAATGAAATAATTATTTGAGAACGGCTGGCACACGTAGAATGTATAATCCGTATTAAAGACATTGACCTCATCCACATTTAAACAATTACAAAGCTGTGCGCTTGTTTGAAGTGCACAATGAATCAATTCATTAATTAAAATAACGCAGTCGTCATTAAAAACATATATTATTAAAATAGTCGGAATAATGTCAACGAAGTCTGCTCCGGAATTATCGTATTGGGTTCGAAGGACAATGTTTCAAAAATAAAAAATAATCCAATAATATTCTTACCAAAGATTAATAAAAGTCTTTTGTTTTGTTAAGGTTTTCACAGCTATAGATGACAGATGACAGCTATGACGACACTAAAGTGAAGATAATAGAAAGTCATTAAAATTTTAGTTGTCTATACTACGTTCGTAAATTCGGAGGAGTAAATTAAAATTCTCACTTAAAAAATTCGCTCACTGATTGGCTACTTGCGAGACACGTTTACACAGTGTAAATTGTATTTAATGTTTACATGTGTGACAGCTGACGGGTGTCGAAGTATTTAAAAAGTCAGTTATTGTTTATTAAGAATATAAAAAACTGTTCTTTATAAAAGTGAAGTGCAACAAGGTAAATTAATCACTTCAATTTGAATGTATTCAAGTCCGGGGACAAGTACTGTAGTTTTATCGCCAAGGAAACGCCCCCGTCTGGGGCATTTATAAATAAACTTAGATTAAACAAGGTTTTAGTTTCTCCAAATTATTTGATTGGTAAATAGTAGTAAATATGTTAAATATGTTAAGAATTAAAAATTTATCAAATTTTTTCTTCTTTAAAAATGATTGCAGATATTCATAAGAAAGTGTGTGTTTTATTAACTTATAATGAAAGATAGGAGAAATACACAAAATCTAACAGACAATTGCACGAAATTGCATCTAACAATAACCGAACAAAAATACGTCTAAATAATACGATCAGTATTGGCCAACGAACGGTAAGTTCGAAAATTGTTCCAGGTGTTCTGGCTTATGTATTTACTCCTCCGAATTTACGAACATAGTATATCCACATTGTACTATGAATGAAATTTAACTTTAATACTATTGTTTATCATAAAATAATTACTTAATTAATAATAATGAAACATAGATCTGGATTAATTAGAAAAAAATATTTTTTTTTATTCCTTCCTTAAATACATCTGCTAATTACATATAAATATTTTGCTTTGATTTAATTTTTCAATAACTTTTTTTCAGTAATTTCTCTTATATGTACTTCCACATATATTTTTGTAAGGAGACATCTTGAAAATGAATAAAAAGCTGAGTCATTTTACGGAAATAAAATAAAGTTGGAAAAAATGTCCATAAAGCAAACTAAAAATAAGAATTAACAATTTTGTACAGATAAAAGTACTTACAAAAACTTATTGTTGGGTTGGGCTAACTAATCTGCCTTGCTAAATAACAGATTACAAACTAATCGAGCTTATCGAGAAGGTCGCATAAAAAATGAAATCGAAGGAAAAAAAATTAATGATGAAATGAGCCGATGAAAAATAAAACAAAGAAAACGTCGTGGAAACAAGTTCAAGTGAAGAACAATATTGATGAATGATTACTAATTTGCAACGAAAACCATTTTGTGTTCAACAAATTTAAATTACAGTGATGGTAGCCAAAAGAAAAACATTTACGTTTCCTGTTATTAAAGATGAGTATTGAAGCTTTTATGACCGAGATCGATTGAAAAGTTTGATAAAAATATTTACAAAACTATTCTGTCCATTCCAGATCTTTTTCTACGCTTGTATGTAGAAATACACTTGCTACAGTAATTTTTCCTAACTGTATTGTCATTAAAAAAAAATCAATAAATAGTAACTTTAGACGAAAGCGTTGAAGTGTAACTTCTGGTTCTAACCGCAAGCGACCTCAAACTTCGATAGCAAATCTTTTTCCTGAAATACTTTTATCATTAAAATAACGTAAATGCAAATAATTTGCATCAGTAAGTAAATATATCATCAAAACGGAAACGTACAAGATATCAAAGTAACGAGAATTTGTTTTCAGCAAGTTCAAAAATGCTTGTTGACAGATGTTTATTATTCATGAGAGTCATGAGGGCGACCATATAAACAATGTACAATACGAATAAATTCATTAGCACTTTATCTAATAGCAGACTTATGCGAGGCGATTAAATGTGCATACAAACAATGAGTTCTTAATCATTTTGTTTTTAATTTTTTATATGTTATTCGTTTACTTATCGGACTGATGATTAATGGATCGACGTACAGTACTAATTACGTTGCATTTCCTTATTCATCAATTGCTTAAGTATTGAGCAATATATAATTATAATCCACGTAATGTTAATAACCGTACATTAATACAAATATAAAGAGCACACAAGAATTTCCAACTAGGTTATTGCACTACGTTACACGAGCATAAAAATTACTTAAATTCAAAAAAGATGTAAAAAATGGTTATTATGAAAGCATTTTAAACAACACAATCCAATTTTCAAAATATAACTGTGCGATATAATTATTTAAAAACGCTAATCATTCCAGCCATTCAATACGACCGGATAAACTTTGCAAACCATTAATAACTGTCTCCTGCCAAAGAAATAAGCAATTAAAGCATAATATTTTCAACATATTAAAAGCAAAAAATAAATCAGATTTTATTCAAAGTTAAATTGACAGTTGAAAGTTAATAAATCTGATTGGCGTAAAATTAATAAATAAAATTAAATAATTATTTAATTAAATTAATTACTTAATTAGATCTTAAAATTTTAAATTTATGGAAACGATTATGTTTCATAAATTAGATATTTTAAACAAGAAAACTAAACAATTTCCATTCAACGTAAAATTTTGAATTCAATTATTTTTTTAATTTTCTTTATAAAAATTCCAAAATTATATATTAAAGTTTAAAATCTCCACATAAATAATAATTTAAAAATGCAAGTACCTTAGCGCCGACTTGGTTTCCACATTGTCCGGCTTGTAGATGAACGATTTCCCTCATGTTGATTCGCAGTGCGCTTAACAAAGTCAAGAAAGCTACTGTTACTTGCTATCCCTCCAAGCTATGTATATGCCGCAGGCTCCTGAATACCTCCCGCCACAATATCAAGTTACACTTACTTCATGCACAAATATAAACTTTAAATAAAAGTCCTTAAGGCATCTTTAAAAAATCTAATAGCTTCACTGACTGGTGCCACATAAATTGAGAACTTGGTCTATTTTAATGTCTTAATTTTTTATGCTTTTTATTAATTTTAGAATTTCTAATGACATTCTTTTAAAATTGATTAGGAATTTGTAATTAATGTGGAATTAACATAACTGTTATCAATCTTTCAGTGTAACGCTGACTTCAATTTTTTTACATTAATATATTCAAATGAATATTTTCTCGGCTAAACATCCGTTCTATACATTTTTTTCTTCAGAATCCAAAAATAATAATAAAATAATTAAATGTTGTTAGGCTTCTAACATTATGGACTTTCTAGGAGGTTAATAAATAATGTCTATCAACAGAAAAGTTGACGAGATCGACAGAAAGACTTACAAGAAGATATTTTTTGTATGTCATCAAATCAGAAGAAATTATCTCCACCAAAATTTCCAAAGATAATAAGGAATTTGAGAAATTCCAAAAAATTGTTAAGCACGGATGTCTACAATCTCCAACTATAATCCATATGGTTATAAACCTGTGTTAGTGAATAGGGTTTTTAACCTAAATAAAAATTCTACTTGGATGAAAATTTATTATTTTTAAAAATCTTATACAATCGAAGGAGACTTCAAAGGACTGTGAAGATCACTTAAGGAATTCCCAATAAAAAACGCGAAAGAAAAGAAACTTTGGATTTTTGCCGTAGGAACTAACCGACCTTCAAAGATAACCTTTGGACGAACGAACATCTTCACTAGCAAAATTCTACAAAGTACCTACCAATTATAAAGCTTTCAAGTGCAAAGCTCGAAAACATTATTGAAAAGCCAAAAGACAACTGAGGGATGGTGTCACTCATGAAAGGTTTAATATCCTTGAACAAGCATGAATGTACAATAATAATTAATATTATTATATTAACCAGAGATTTTAAGAAATAAAGAAATGAATTGTAAATTATATGTAAAAGATAATGATGAATGTGAAAATAAAAAAAAAAAATGTTTTCGAAAAATAATAAAAAACAAGTTAAAAAAAGTCAAGTCAAAAATTTATTTATTTTGAAATCTATTGGTTTAAATAAAAAAATGTTGAAATAGCCAAATACTACCATAGTCGAAGTAAAATCCTGTGAGGAAACTTTTCCTCTTCTTGCATTTTTTTTTTTTTTATAGAATAATAGTATTTTTAATAGTTTTTCATATCGCGAACGACTCGATCAGAAATTCAGTTTTTTTATACAGTTATTCGGTGGCAAAATCGAATTTCTTATCGAAATTGCCTATCGAACTGCCCTCATTTCCAACGGTAAAACTGTGATAGAAAAATTGAAGTAAAACGCGACCATTGAACTGTGATGCGCTTTTGTGAAAATGTACAATTCCGAAAGGAAATTGTAAATATTTTTATCATGCTTTTGGTTACACGTTGGAGATGATGTTGTCTATCGAGATAATTGGATATATTTTATTTCGAGATATTTTATTTCTCTCTTCGTGAAAACATGTATAAAAATTTGCGTAAACTGCCAAATGGGGAATGTTTTGTATGTATCTGCTTTTTGTTTTCAGATGATCATGTATCCTTCTTCATCGTTGATCCTAAAGAACAATAATCAGATAACAACACGTAAACGAAAAACGATGATTTCATAAAAATTAGTCTTTCCGACAGTTGGTTAACTGAAACTTACACACCAGTGATCGAGATTGAGAATCCCTCCAGCATGGAGCGCCATATGTTTAATTTTATCACTAATGAGTGTGACGTTCCATTGAATACCACTTAAGTTACTTAATTACTCTATAGAAAAATTCATTAAATCAACTAAATAAAACATTAACTTAAAAAACTGTTTTAACTGTTTTAGTTATCAATTATTAATCGAATTGTAAAAATATTTCTATAACAATTACTAAGTGGTAGAAATTATGTATCGCTACATCTATCACTATTATCTAATAAAGCAATAATTTTAACATAATTTATTTATCTATTTTAAATGCACTGAAGTAGCGGAATATGCGCTCTAAGTCCTAAGAAGATAAAAATGACAGTGTATATTTAGAAACACACCACCATGTAGACTTTCTTAAAATATATTTCTCGTAGGAATTAAGAAAAAGGATAATTTTTGGTCGTATTTATATCTGCAGTTGAGTCACATTATTTCTTGTCTCTGCGCAGATTTTTTTTAATGCCAACAAATTTTATGAAATAAAAAAAAATTTTAATGTATTTTTTTGTACATAATACACATACACAACTGTCCAAAAAGAACAGGAAAAAAGTTGAAAAGTTTGTATTTCTACTCCCACAATTTTTCGAAGCTGCTTTTCAAAAATTTATAAAAAATTTGTATTAAGTATAAACAATCTTAGTTATTATAGAAGCTACATTTTCGGTCAGCAAATTATATTTTTGATTACATATTTGACAGTTTTTTGGCGCAACTTAAACTTCTAATTTTTTTGTTAACATTGGGCATTATTTTTTAATTCTCAAAGAAAATCTGGTTGCATGATAAAAATTAGAAAAATATAGAATAATAATAAGAAGAAATAAAAATACAGATGTTTAGTAATAAAATTGTTAGAAAATAATAAATACGACGAAATGGCATTTGAACGGTAGAAGTTTAGAATAAATGCACCAAAAACTCCGCTTCTTAATAATATTATTGTTCTATTTTTGTATTATTATGTATTTAAGCAATAAAATATTTTTGAATATTCTCCACTTTTCTTTTAGTGGGATTTCAAATTGGGAAGAAAATATATATTTAAAAATATCATAAAATCAAAAATTTCTGTATTAGTTTTGCTGAATCTATTTTTACAAAAATCTTTAAATTTTTACCTCTTCAATATCATAATATGAAAGACCTTTGTGAACGATAAAAAGGGTTCAATGTGATTCACCGATTATAGTAATTTGAGTATGATTACGGTCACACCCCCCCCTGAACATATTTGCTTTGCATAAATATAATTCGGGCCTTATTTATCGATCTATGTTTGCGAGCCAGCTCATTTTTTATAATGTACCCTGACGCTCTATGTATCCAAAGTAAAGTGAAAATTGCCTGAGTATTATTGCTAAAAAAATTGAGCAAAATAATAAATTCAAATTTTAAAGACGTACCTGTACATAATTTTGGAAGATAAAAGTTAAATAGTCTTTAGAAATCAACTAAAAAACTGAAAAAAAGGAAGAATATATATTGATGTTTTAAAAAATGTTACACGCATTTTCTATGCATATTTATTATTAGTAATAGACTTTTCAATTTTCACGTCTTTCAATGAAGCTTTTAAAACTGGCAGCTAATTAACTTACGCAAACATCTTTAATCATACAAAAAACTCCTATAATAACAACAATTAAAAATAAAAATGTTTAATCCAATTATTCCGACATTTTTTTAGTCACTGTGGATACTCACGTACGTATTTTTGAAATGAACTTACTTGATAATGAACTTGTATCAGGCATTCCACCATTCTAAAATTAGATGGCATATTCGTACAGAAAAATGTTCCCAAATATTCATTAGGTATCTGTCGTGTGGCTTAAAAATAACATTAACCTCTCGGTTGCGCCTCCTTGAACTGAAACGAAGTGCACGCATACGAATGCACTTATCGTACGAAGTCTCAATGGGGCACATGCATTATTTTATTTAATTAAAAAAGGATGAATTGTTCGAATCCGTCTGTGCATTGTGCGTCAAGATACACGAATGGAAATCTAAACTGTCGTCATTTTATTATGAATTCTAGTACTTAGGTACCATACATATCTGGAGGCATTTATTATTCATGTTGGTGATGAAAGATAAGGATTTTTTTTTCAAAGAAACAATGCCTTTTAAATCTGTTTAATTATTCCTTAATGGAACTTCGGACACATTGTATTTCCTTATATGAAATGTAATTGTCTTCAAATTTAAGTGAGTGTTTATTCAGTTTTACGATGAATACTTATAATCTTCACAAATTATTACCATTATTATTACACAAATTATTATTGTGGTAATCTATAATCTTTATTACAAACATAAAACATAAATACAATAATTTGACATTAATTTCTTAATCTCTCAGGTCTTCTTCAACGTTTTCCCCAGACCTTACATAATTTACAGTTTACAGTTTTGGAGAAAACCATTTAGCAAATTTTATTATAATTATAATAGTGGTAAATAAATAATTTATAACACATTTCTTTTATTATTATTGATGACATATTAATGCAGTCTGAAGGATGAATGAAAATGCAAGGAGAGGATCGACAACAACAACAGTCCTTGTACTTTTTGATTTTTATTAATTTATTTTTTAACTTCTTAACTAGCCATCCAAGAGAAAAATTGTCTTATAATTAATTATAGCAGGCAACCAGAGGAACTTAAAAATACAAAAATATACACGGTGTTCTTTTTAAAAAATTAATCGTATGCTTGTATCTTAGCAACGCGATGTTCTTTTGTTTTATAATTTATTGCGCGAAATGCGCATTGCAAGGTACTTAAACTTTGTCCATTTAACCATGTTTGTATCTCTTTAAATAAAAAAGTTAGCTATTGTAGAATAGTTCGTGAAAACCCAAAATGCAAGAAATTATTGTTTTTTTTTAACTCTTTAACTAGCGACTCTAGAGAAAAATTGTTTTATAATTAATTATAGCAGGCGACCAGAGAAACTTAAAAATACAGAAATATACAGGGTGTTCAATTTAAAAAATTAATCGTTACGTTTGTACCTTAGCAACGCGATGTTCTTTTGTTTTATAATTTATAGCGCGAAATGCGCATTGCAAGGTACTTAAACTTTGTTCATTTAACCAAGCTTGTATCTCTTTAAATAAAAAAGCTAGCTATTGTAGAATATTCCCGTGAACATACTGTATACATTTTATCATTGTTAGTTGGGTTCCATTTAATTTAGTTGGGTTGGGTTGGGTTGGGTTGGGTTGGGTTGTATTAAAGTTAGGCGCAGGTACACCTTTGAACTTTAACTGTAACCACCATTAGCTTTTATATCAATTAGTATGGTATTAAAATTAGATG